>JAQFZE010000666.1:0-23663 GCA_034695245.1 Dicyrtomina saundersi | reverse complement strand
GGAGTAAATGGTAGTTGGTAACTGAAAAAGTCACCTTTGAATTTCGAATTTGACGAAAATATTTTGATAGGGGCAAAGTGCCACCTGCCGGTGAGAAACCTACAGTATGCTTTAAGTAAATCAGTATTGTCAAATTCGTAGAGGCAATTCTCAACATTGAACAGAAGAATAATACTTCTAATTTCGTTCTGGACTTTATTTATCATTGATCTATAGAGTTTTAGCATTTTTCTGCCAATTGGGGATAACTGTTAAATAGTATATAAATTGTGTAGTGACTAAATTACTAATACTAACCTTACCAGATTTTACATTTTACAATCTGCAGCAATATAAACTATAAAGTAATTTCAAAATTATGAAGCTCATTCCATTCCCTTTCAGTGCTTTGAATGAAAATCAGTTTGTACCGGATAGGACAATGGTAAAGGATAATTTTTGAGATATGTTATATAGCATGTATTATGGCATATTGTCTATCCTCTTTTCATGGGTCCATTTGGCATTGAGAACTCCTCTCCGTCACATCGGTACTAGGTAGGTAGGTAGGTAGGTAGACATGCATACTTACCTTTGAGATCGGCAAAGTTGGCTTTCGTATTTGAAGCAGTTTTGATGAGTTGATCAAGTACTTTTTTAGTTTTGATGACTTTGCTTTCATCCAGAAGAGCGTTTTGAAGATCCGTGACAGCCTGTTTAAAACTTCGGACTGCTTCGTTGGTTTTTCCTAGACTCAGGTAACAACGACCCGAGCGTTCGTGGAGCTTGTAATGGAGTTCCTTTGGGTATTTAAAATTGAATGCTAGCTTCACATCTTGCTGGGCTAGTGAAATTTCTCCTAAATGAAAGAGTGCCGCTGAGCGATTTGCATACGCTATGGGTGTATCTGTGAAGAATGAAACGTACTACCTCATCAAACTTGAAATTTATTATTAGTAGAAATAACTAACTGTGCATATTATTATTATTTGCAATTTGGCAATTCCTACTAATTAGCAAGTTACATATTGACATTTACATGGTTGAAATTTGAAAGTATAAAAGCTTGGAGCTACAAAAGGAATATCCGCCAACATTGCAGATATGTCTAGTCCTTGTCTAATATTCTAATTCAAAAAAGTATAGAAAGAGTACAGGTGAGTGTGCATACGCATGCATATGTATGTATACATATAATTAATTATAGCAGTAAAAGTAAATACCTTTGCTCCCATCCGCTGGCATCCAAGCGATGCATTTATTATACATCTGAAGAGCTTCGTCGTACTTCCCTTTTCCAAAATAGGCATTCCCAGAGTCCTTAAAGGATAGTGCTGTAGTTTTATTTTTTTTGCACTGATTTTTATCTAATTGGAATTGTTTATGGACGGTGGACTCGAACATTTTGTAAACTTGTTCATTTTCCAAGAATAAGCGAATCCGGTCCCTGTCACTCTTTTTCTCTTTCACTTCCTCTGGTTTTAAATGAGGACGAATTTCATTACCCAGTTCTTGAACAATACTCCCTTGCTTGGTGGGGTCTAAAAAGGTTGGTCCATTAAGTTGCACCATTTTATTTTATTTTTATTTTATTTCAGCTATATGCCGGTGGAAATTAACTATTGAGCCAAATGGAACTACCTATACTAATTTGTGGCTGGATTGGAGTGAGATTGATTGTTTGCCAATAAAAACAAAAACTTATTAATTACACTTGAGACTATTAATATATAGTATTATCAGTCAGCAGTAAATTCTCAAGAACAATGTTAATGTAGACCAATTCCAATTGGAAAATTAAACCAGGTATATTAATATTGGTAACGAATAACTCCCTTGTTTAATTATTTGTGTATTTTGTAAGGGCTAGGAAATATTGAAATGGAAAGTATCGTCTACTTGGCGTTTGATTTTAAGATGTACTGCCAGAAGTACATCTATACAATAATAAGTTACCCAACTAAAACTTCACCGCTCCACGTGGGTAAGATGAATACTTGAAAAAAAGTTGAATTCGGCTCAGATTTTCAGTCAATACAGCACCTACCAACCAAACCAATGCAATGTGCCCAGGCTGGGAGTTTATTTACGGAATTCTATTTTGAGTACATAGCGATGTCCGTACTAAGCCTGTGGTGCGACAGACTTGTAGTTTTTGTTGTGTGGTTTAGAGTTCAGACAGAATGTACATAGAGAAAATACCTCCTGAGAAGTAGGGGCATTGTTCATGTTACGCTAATTTAATAAGGTGAAAAAAAGTGTGGAGTTCTTTACTTTACATTACACATAACGTAGCTCCTTCAACTACGAAAACACCTGAAAACTGCCAAAAGCAACTCTTAAATTTATAAAACACAGTAAATTATGATGACTAACTATAAACATTCAATTACACTAGTCTCATGAGCGTTAATGGTTTTAACTATTCCATATTAAAGTTTATAGTTTACAAAACTAGTTGAGTTTAAAATACTAGATCAGCAGATTTTAGAATAAAATTTATACTTAATCCTCAATCCTCATGAATAGTTACAGTACGATTATAAAATTCCATTACTCCGAGTAAGTAAACAGAATGAAAAAAATTGAAAACTGTCGTTGAATGCTTTGAAATATACATAATTACAAGTAAATTATAGCAAAATTGTGTAGGTAAACATACTTCTAAAATAATATCCATTTTTATTCATCATTTAGTAAAATGAACTTCTAAAGCCGAAAACATAAACGGTGGTGATACAATATTAACCTTTCCGTTCATAATACGACTAATCATATTATTATTTGTATTTTTGTATATGTATTGCCCTCGTAGTTCTTCGCAGGCAAGTTTTCTAATTCAAGACTGAATTCTATGCATTCCATGGTTTTTTACAGTTTGCTCTTCATAGGAATTGTCAAGCCTTCCAACGCTTGTTGGACCAGTGAAGCTGCCTCTGCAGCACATCCCCAAAAAAGCGTTATCCCTGAACCACCATGTCCGTAATTATGAACCACCTGTAGACGAAAAAACAATTACAGGGAGATGGACACAACTAGTTGAAGCTTGAAAGATTGACCGTCAGTCACATAATTAGATACCTTAGGTAGGATATGATCCCCAAAATATGTAAAAAAGCTAAATAACAATCGCCCAATCCAGTTATTCATTTTTTTAACGAAATGTAGCTATTCCAAGTTTATTATGAGATAAGTGTGGTCTTACGTGAAAAGGCTTCCCATCTGTGCCATGATGGGTTTCCAGTTCGAGCCGCAGACTTGGACGAGAAGGTCTAAGGCCAACCCACTCTTTCAGTACTTTTGCATTCTACATTAAAGTTATACATAATGAATTTCGCTTTCTTCTAAACGTTTGTATTTTACATTTTATTTAAGTTTTACTATAATTTATAGCTACGTATGTTCAGTCAGTTTTAATATTTAAATTTTACCCTTAAGCTAGGACTTATACGATAGCAACCCTCTTTAATAAATTTGGTATCTTCTGGGTACGGTTTTCGATTCCAGTCATTTTCTTGACAGGTCCCTCCAAGAACAACGGATTCTTGACTGCAAGCAAGTGCCAATTAAGAAACTTGAATATATTGTTATGCTTACTGAATGAAAGGTGTGAGTTGAGTTAAATGTCTAAATTTTTAAATAATAGTTGATTTATTATAACTGACTACATTAATAGCCGTCGATACATTTAGGTAGTGTATTACTTGGGAATAATATAATTTCCAGTACAACTTTCGTCCAATACACTGTGGGAAACTTCTGGGGCTTCCACCTATTGGACCATTAAATGAACACAGGTCAATATTTTCCGGATTCTTATGGTACTATAATGCCAAAATTGAAAACGAAGTATTGTAAATTGTAAATTCTGAAATTGTACACTTTGTTACCCGAATAACATGACCCCGCTTTGGTATAAGCGTTTTATCTGAAACTAGGTGATGACTGTTTAGACCCGTACAGTTAACCACAACGGCGTAGTCTTGCTTGAGTTTCTGAAGATCAGAAATATGTTGTTTCACCACTTTGCCTCCCTTCTCTTGAAATTGATTTAGAAGGTAAGGCAAAAGTTTAACTGGCTCACAAGTAAAAGTTACAAAGTCTCTCCCATGGCTGTAGGCAAGAAATCTTTCTTGAATGCAAATTATTTCCAGTCCTCCACATAATGTATTATTATGATGATATTGATAAGGCGTTTCATTCGTATTTTGTAACTACTATTTTTTTTACAGTTTCATTGTCTTACGTTAGGTTTGGAATGTGTAATTCGAGCAGCTCTTCCTTTGACATCACCCGATAGCCATAGACAACAGTGCGCCATTTTGGTTCCGGAAATGTTACCTCATTAGTGACTCGCTTGCAGGGTAACATGGAAATTCCAACCTTTCCTCCAATGTCTGAATTCCACAAGTCGAGGAAAAAATTATGAGTGTCTCCAGACCACTTTCTAGAAGGCAAAAAAATGAAGACACACTTTCTATTATTTCCACTTTTGAATTTTACTTTGGGCTCAGCGGCTAAAAAAATGTACTGTTAGCCGGCAAGGTACCATTCGACGTAAAGTATATCGTCATTCATTAAATACCCAAAGTAAAGTAGAGTGCGTGAATAATGCCATTTATTTGAAGTATTGCATTGTATTGTGTGCAATGAAATTACGTTGTGTACATTATTGACCCTTTACATAGAGTTTAGAATATAGCAAGTAGCTCAATGCTATATACCGTAAATGACCGAATAAGCTCCCGGGCGCATATTTAATTTTCTGGACTGATAGCTCGGCGTTCATTTGAGCCCCGGCGCTTATTCAGTCATTTACGGTATTCAGAATTAGTCAATTCATTTGTGAATATTTACACAATTTTGTCCTCTGGTGTATTTCCTAGGACAAAAGGTCCCCAAATTCCAGCTGCTCCATCGCCAGTCGTATTAGGTGAAAATTCATCACTGATTAAAGTCAAATCAAGTGACGGATTTTGTCTTTGCAAATAAACTGCTGTCCCGAGTCCAACGATTCCCGCTCCAATAATTGCCACTTTCACCATTTTATAAATATTGTGCAATAATTTATTTTTTCTGAACCAGGGAGTTCTAATTCTAATAATATAATTCTAATAAGTTCTGATTCCTAAAACTAAGTAAATTAAATTATTTTATTAATTTAAAATAAAAATCAAGCTATTCAGGCTAGCTTATGCAGTGAGCTGAGATTTGCTGTAAGCGTGGTTGTTACTCAAGAATGTTCAAATTGATAACCTTTGACTTTACTTTTGAAGGTCTAGTCTAATAAATCTATTGCCCTTATGGATGAATATTATGCATAGCTAATATTGGTTGTGTGTATTTTGTAGTTATACATGATTCATGTAACATGAATGAAATGTCCAGTACCAAGTACATACATAGTACACATTTTTAATATAGAAATTGGCCGTCTTACGCACGTTAGTTACATCATTCATAGTAACCATTATATCAAAGGAAAATATTAGATTTTACGCTGATGTGCGATCGACACTCCATTAGTTGTATGAGGTACATTATTGTCCACGATCTAAATTATATGACATTTGTAAATTTAAAGTTAATCCGGACCGGGCTACTGCCTGTACCCTATACGACTGTCGTCAAGAACTAATTAAATAAACATTTATACAGGGATGAACCCCCGGTCGAATCGAATCTACAGATAGTTGGCCAAAACTTGAAATGATTTGAAAACATTGTTTTATGTCTTGGTTATGTCAAGAATTTTATTGATTAGTATCTAAACTATTTTAAAGTATTTCTAATCAACTAGTCACACTTGTCTTGCAAACAATGGTTTTTACTAATGATTAAGTAAAATGACATTACACATAATCTACTTACTTACAAGTAGGGGTATAAGATAGGCAGTTTTGCACTTCCAGTTACTAACTGTTCAACTTAAGAGAATGCAGCGTCATCTCCCGCGTCCACTCGAACTGGGTGTAATATTTACAAAGGGGGAATATCAAAAATACAAAATTTAGACATGTGTTCGTTTCTTCTTCGCGTGTTGTTAAATTGAAATTAAGATACTTCTTTGGTAATTTCATTTCGATTCTTTAAATAATTTTGTTTTATCAGTGCTCAGCTTTACTGTAATAAGTGAATTTTTTACCATTTGGAAGGAACTGTTTGACTCATCTTATTCATAGCTTTGGGAGGCAATTTGTTTTCATCTGTTATCTGTTGGAAATTGAAGAAGGTAATTCAGTCTTATTACTAATTATTAAATACAATTTAAGTCATAATAATAATAAAAGCTAATATAATAAGCTCATATAATAAAGCTAAATTGTACTTACAAATGTTTTTACAATTTAAAGGGAAGGGCAGTTTTTAAAATACCAATTTTCATTAATTTCATGGTTCTGTTAATATATTAAATACTTCAGGATGGGAAGAAAGCGAAAACTCCAGGAGGATGGCGAAGAGGAAAAAGAAGTGGATTTACCTCCTTCCCATTTAACTGTGTCACATATGAGAAAACAAGAAAAACGTTTAATAGTTATTTTAGAAAATGCATCTTTAGAAACAGCTAAAATTGGGAAGGGTTTCGAACTTCTAAGTGGGGAGGAACATGGGTCCTTTTTGAGACGTCATAACCGTGATCCTGCTGAGTGTCGACCTGACATAGCCCACCAGTGTTTACTGATGCTTATGGACTCACCGTTAAATCGCGCAGGATTACTGCAAGTTTATGTACATACAGCAAAGGGAGTACTTATTGAAGTAAATCCTCAAACAAGAATTCCAAGGACCTTCAAAAGATTTGCGGGACTAATGCGTAATTTAATTTTGCATACCGGCCCTTCTTAAGCTGACAGTTTAAAATACCTTTACCGTTGTAGACTTAATGAGTAGAAACATTTCAGTTCGTCTTCTACATTCTTTTTCATTAAAGGATTTAGTATTGGGTTGTAAAAATATTTTAGCTGTTGTACTTTCTGTGTTTTCAGTTCAGTTACTTCTTAAATTTGCAATCCGTGCCTCTGATGGACCAATGAAGTTGCTTAAAGTAATCCGTAATCCAGTAACTGACCATTTACCGGTAGGATGTAGGAAGTTAGCAACTAGTGTAAAATCAGAAAAACTTATCAGAGCCGTTGATATACCGGTTGAAGATGGACCTATTGCTATCGTTGTTGGAGCAATGGCTCATGGAATGGTAAGGGTTTTCGGACCTAATCATCACTATTTACTATTTATCATCATTTATCATGTAAAAATTGCCTGGCTTTGACTTCTAAGGAGAAAAACTCTTTGAAGGTTTGAATTTGTAGTTACTCGATCGTTGCCGACGCTTAGTTTACAATCGTATCGGTGGATGTTTGTTTTAATCTAACTAACTATGGAATTTATTATTGTTTTATTTACTCCAGTTGGATGTGGATTATACGGAAGAAACTATAGCTCTAAGTGGCTACCCCTTGAGTGGTGCATTGGCATGCGCTAAGCTGACCTCTGGATTTGAAGAGAAATGGGATATTCACTGAATTTTTTTTAATAAAAACAATTTCATCTTACCTGCAATTTTATTTTACGTGTGGTGTACTTTGCTTTCTGTTTTCACTGATCGTATATACTTCAAACATAAATAAATACTATCTAAGTACGTGCTGTGTACTGCTTTTCAAAGAGCTTGCCTATGATTTTAGATTTTGTTATTTGGTAAAGATTGAGCCTTCCTACTTGTGCCACGGTGATTTTACAGTTCGACTGGCAGACTTGGACGGGAAGGCTTAATACTAACCTACTCATCGTCACTACCCCTAAAGTCATCTAAATTAAAGTTTAATTTTTCATGCGGATTGAAAGAAGAAATCAGTCTACAAAATATCACGTAGGTAGATAGACATAATCGGTCCAGCTGAGACAATTAATTTTAAATCACACCACTTTATCAAGTAGCTAGGGCACTCTTCAACAGATTTCCTCATCATTTTTTTAAATTAATTAGGTATGTATAAAACTTTTTATTATTTGATGGGATGTGACTATATGCGGCATTGGATTGGTCGTGAATCTTCTTTTCTCACCACTAAACTATGTTAAACTATGCCGAGTTCCTTCATCAAGCCCGGTATTCGGGCACAGGACGTAGCCTTCCCTTGAGCTAAGTTGATTCAGAGCACATGATGACATGCAGATGCAATCATTACAAATGTAAATTTCAGTTATTAATTAAGTTTGGCATATCTCTATATTTCAATCCAAATATCGAATCATCATAATTATGAGTGATTACTGGCTGTGATAGAAGTACAGCCTTTTTTGTAATCAGGTTCCAAGGAAAGGAAAAACAGGTCAGTTATCAACCGTTGGAACCGTCCATTTCAGATGTGTTTCGTGCAGCAACCTTGTGCATTTAACAACATGGTGTGTACTAATGTGTATCTGAAGGAGCGGACGCGGTGTACGATGTGCGGTTTGTGTTTTTAGTATAGTTTTTTTTGCGTGCAGGGATTTTACTTAAAAGCTAAAATAAAAGTATTTTGCACTCATGATTCACTTTTATGATTCTATTCAAGCTGAGGTGGCTGTGTCGTGCTAATCAGTTTTCCATAGTTGTGAATCTGTGCCATTTGTAATAATACTAATAAAAGTAAAAATAAAGTTATATAATACATATAGGTAATGGTAGCAACTGCGACGTAATTCATTTTCGATTTTTTGAGTTGCAACACATGCTTGTAGCATGCACAAAACTTTTCAGAGTGCGGTACCCAATTTTACATTGAATAAAAAAAAGAAGAGGATTTCATTGTATTCTACTTCTGTTTGTGCTGCATTCGATCATCAAAGGCACTAAAGACCGTATCTTTGTTCATACTCTTTTTAAGTGTTAGCTTGTATATGAAATGCCTTTTGTGTGGCTTGAAAAATATATATTTACTGACGCTGACAGTGCTGACACGGCATGTGCTGGCTTCTATTCTGATGGGGGCACAGTGTCGGCAGAGATGTAAAGGGAAGAAAAGGGGCAAATAAAGAGTGAGGACATGATAGCTTTAGACTAAGCTATATAAGTTGTGACGTTTCAAAAATATTGACAAGATGCCATCTGAAAATGCTTGGATGTCGGCTGTTCGTGAAATATTGGAATTTTCCTTCTCGACTACCATATGAAGAGTTTTTTGGCAAAACGGGATAAGTCCATCAAAGTAAACTTTACTGGAACAACAAAAAACAATTAATTGACTTTTCATTTTCCCCAAAAACGAAATTTTGGCTATTTTTAAAAATTGCTTTGGTTGAACTTTGACATTTACCATTCAACACAGTATCTAGTTGAATAGTACACATAATGCAAATAATCTCATTTTTGAAAAAGAAATGGACTTATCCCGTTTTGCCAAACAACTCTTCATAATATTTTGGACTGTAATAAGAAATATTGGAGTTTATGTATGTGTGAATATAGAATCATGATCGCTATGGTGCTCCGAACGCTGCCGGGAGTCATAACAGCAGTGTCAGTTGTTGTAATTTAGGACTTTTGCCATTTATAATGCCACGTTATTAGAAATCAGATGCTCAACTGTCGAGACTTTCTCCACGTATGCTGATGGCGTTCAGTTTCAAACAAGCAGTGCTTTTGCTCCATTACTGTAGCTTTTAGCCAGCCATGGATCATACCATATATATGTATAACCACGCCACTAACAATTTTTTTGCCTAAAATTGAGAAATGAGAATAGTGCTAGTTTCCCTGTCGCTCCTGGATCGTACACGTCAGGCTAAGAGTCTAGTCTAGTATGCCATCGCATACGTATACTTCCCCTCATTTGCTGAGTGTAATCGCTCCGCAAATCTATAAAGCACTCCTTTCACCGTCCATGCACACACATGGGGACGTGTAGTACTTTCAACGTAAATATGTTGCAGCTCCAGACCTATATAGGCTGAAAAGATACATGGAAAGAAAGAACGGAGTGAAAGCGGTGTAGCCTCCTTTTCACCGTCAGAATATGACCCACCTAGTCCGAGCATTTCGCCTTTCATTCTTCTGTCGACTCTGTTCCACTCAACTGTGTCAAGTGTGCTTAAACCTTTCAAAACCGACTCTGAGGTAAAAGTTGGTGTTCAGCTTGAAGCGTTCCCAGTCTCTAAACTCTCTACTCAAAGTGTCATTCCTACGTGTTTTCTTCATTCCTGTGTAACTTCACTTTCCCCAAGCATCTAAACCGCAATGCCTGGCTTTTACGAAATTGGATCCCGGGTATGTAATTTACATTTATTTATTTTACATTCACAACATTAATAAATGCTAAGCATTAATATATTATTACGGTTTCTCCCTGACATTGAACTGTTTTGACTACTAAAGTCTTACCAATAATAATACGTAATATAATTCTATATATTTAATTTAATTATAGACGTAAAACAATCCGCCTCAATTTTTATTTTCATAACATCAATAGTATTAGTTTGATAATTGTCTGCAGCAATTTACAATAATGAGTAAATAATACGCACTATTACACATAGTCCGTACTAAAACATTAATCTCATAATAAATAATTTTTATTTACTCACAATTTGTAATACGCCTTGCGATTAGTATTATTATATGCCCTTGATTCAATTCATACATTTATAGTGCTATGTTGAACATTTAATACGAAATGTAAAGCTACTGAACTGATACTGATAATTCAGGCTTAACTAGTTATTTAATGGTTATGTCTTACGCTTACGCTTTTATAAGCAATTAATTCCGTACTTCCGTGTGCGAACTCAATTCACATGCAAATGTAAAGCAAATTTGGATATAATTGGAACATTTTTTTTTGTAAATTTGTATGAATACTTAGGGAACCGTTCTCGGAAAACCGGAGGACGAGTTTGACCCTGAGAATGCGTGTAAACAACTTCGTGAGGCCATGTCCGGCATTGGAACCACTGAGTCAGTCATTGTTGACGTCATTGCTGGGCACAATAATGAGCAACGTCAACAAATACGATCGAAGTACAAGAGTATGTATGGACAGGTGAGGAATTTAATTTTTTCCCAATATTCAGTATGTAGTGTGTGTACAGGCATCGCCCATTGCATTTTAAATACATTTATTCAGTTAACTTGAATTTTAACGCAAACGTACCTACTACTATAGTCCTTGTTCATATGCAAGTAGCTAGTACATGTTTGTATTACATACTTGCATACTTTTATTAGACGAAATTAGGTCAGCCAATTAAAACAAAATTTTCAACTAGGAGAAATAATATTATCTAAGGAAAACAATATGTCTATACATTTTCTGGAAGAACCGATAAATCAACCGAGTTTTATTCCAATAGTTCCCAACTTGGAGTAACTGTATTTGTATTGCATTGAACCCACTGAACATTGAAAGATTGAAACGAAACGGGGAAATGTAAACGCTGCTTGTGAGTAAGACACATTATTTCCACTTTCTCCTATTACAAAACTTTTCCAAATAGTCGTCCTATATACATAGTAGTGGTAGACTGTGAATGTGGTGGTAGAAGTAGCTAACTGAAAGGAAAAGCTACTATATACTTACAAAGGTTGCTATAAAAAAAGTTTGTTTTAGCGATATCTGATGGAAAGTTTTAGGCCTTCAACTAGAGAGTATAAAGGCATTAGCGTAGCATGACCTACTTGGATAAGATAAATGATAAGGGAATTTCAGTCGGGTGTGCATGGTCTGGTCTGAAGTCTGAAGTCTGATGGGATCACAATAATATGCGGGTGTGCGTTTATAAACAATGGGAAATATTTGTAGTTGAGTATTTAATTCATATGTCGTATCGTCCCAAAATCAACATACAATTCGGCTTCCGCTAAATATTTAGAATGAGATTTGGCTAAAGTATTTTAATTTATAAAGTAATTATTATTATTAATTAAAGCCTTACATATATATGTACATACCACATAGGTACATAGTGTAACCAGAAACTACAATATTTTTGAGTTTCTGTTTCTGTATTTTTTTGTGTGACTCTATAACCTCTATCTTATTGTTAATACAAATTACATTATTCATAATGAATGAAACCAAAATAGTTTGAACTCCATGCATATGAACTCCATGTATAGTAAACTGTGACAAAATATTTACTCAAAGGCATAATTAGGTTTAGTAATATTTAATAATACGAAGACGTAGCGACGTGCATAGAGTGTACAAGTTAAGTTGAGTAGTAAAATTAAATATTCATTTTTGTACTTGGGATTTTCTTGGATTCAGTTCCCGCCTATAACTTAGGATATACATATCTTCACATCTCTGTATTCTCTACCGTATTATCATATTGTAATCGGTCCTAATCATAATATGCATTCAAGCACGCCAAGAATAAATTTCGTTTATAATTTAGAATGAATATATTTTGTGAACTTTAATCCTATACTCCCTTGATCTATCTGTCCAGCCCTTTTGTCCCTGTGCTAATTACCATAATACTATAATATCACAGACTAAAATATTCAAAGGAGGGTTAAAATAAACAAAACTAAAAAATATCACAGTAGATGTACAGTATATGTAGCTAAAAGTCTGGAGTCAGAAAGTACATCCGTTCCAGTTCCCGTTACCGTTCCCGTTCCCGCTCCCGCTCCTTCATGCGTTTTCTTTTTCAATAAAACATGACCATGGCTCACGCCTTATACACCTTATTACGGATTCCGTCCTTTATAATTTAAATTTAGTTCAGCTTCTGCTATGTGTGCTCCACCCGACGTTGACACGACTTTCGGAGACAGCTCCGTTATACATGGTGATACTACATGTTGTACGCTTTTTTCCTCTTACATTGTATTCCCTAGTCCCTCTTGAATTATGCAAGCGTAGTTAATAGCTACATTCTGTTTCTTGTACATGACGTCAAGTTTACCGTGGCCAATTTGAGGTTGCCATTGCGGGAGTTAGAAATGAGAGCGGAGGCAATAACGGCAGTACATAATTTTAACTCTGTATAGTCCCTTGTGAATTCTACCAACACAAAAAGTAATGAGAACGCATAAAACTCACAAATTGCACATACCTACATGTCTGTACGATAGGGAGGTACCTACTACCTACTTACATTTCCTGCTTAAATTATAAAGGACATGAAGAAGAGCTCACTAGTCAGTCTTTTCTCCTATGAAATCAACGTCTGGGTATGAAAATAAAAAAAGGAGTCACTTGACTAATGGCATTGTTACTACTTCTTACGCTTCGATGTGTTATTATGTTGAAGAAGGTATAGCTATAGACTTACATGTAGGTGCATGCATGGCTGGAGCTATTCCGTTTCTTCGTGGTTTGGGGGAGGGTGAGAGCGAAGAAGAAGTTTGTCGCGTGGAGAAAGCCTTTCCTCGAACCGCCTTCGAATTATACAGCTATTAGCTATTATGGTCCCCTGGAACCATGTAGATGGAGATGTCAGGGTCACCCGTCTAAAAATCAATATCTTGCTCGAAAAGATGCACCAAACCAAAACTTATCCCATATGTGCATTATCTTCCATTTCGATCTGGGTAAACTATATGAGTAGAACTGTTCGGCTGGTGCATGTAGAAACCTGACTGAAACTTCAATTCTTTAACTAGGTACATATGTACATGTGTAGGCACTTTTCTACCTATAGGAATGTGTGAGTCGTGTCTAGTCTACCTTGTATTGTAATAGTAGTCCAAGGCCCACACCATATAGCAATATATATTATATGATAGGATTCGTTACTCCTACTTTGATTATTTCTATCTTATCTTGCTGAAATGAAAATACTACTCTCTCCATTTCTCATCTTCCTCTCTGTCACTTTTACTTCCCGACCCACATTTCCCTTTATCATTCCCCTATTAAAAACTATGGAAATGGAATGTGGAGCATTCCGTAATATTTCTATGGCCTTGGGATTGAAGTGAGACTATATGTAGTATGAGTTACGATGACATGTTTGCAAACTGGGTGCTACCGAGGAATTTCCTCATTCCCCATCCTTCCATTGATAACATAGAGGATGATGATACACGTATATATAATTACACTAAAGACTCGTGTCTTTAACAGTGTAGGCGTTGGCTTTGATGTCGGTCCTGGAGTTGGGAGTAATAAATGTGAAAGGTTGTAAAATTCCTCATCTCATCGAAAGCGAACGTGAGGAGAGATTCTGATGAAAGTATCATTTCAGTTCTGCAGAGCATGACGCAGCTTTCTGGTGGAGTCACTGGACTTATAATTAAAGGAAGAGAAAGAGAGAGTATGACTCAACAGGATGTGCAAAATTAATGAGTAAATTTATTTCCTAACTCAAAATTATAAAATTTTATAAATGATTATATTAATTTAAATAGGAACGTATGAATTATAAAGTAACACTATTCGAGGATGCTATTTCCTAATTTAAATATTTTTCATATCGACAGTAATCCATAATAACGGCACAATGCGCTAAAATACACAGTTATCTGTAATAAACTTGAAAATAATTGAAATATTGATATCTACACCCATTCAGGAAGGCCTCTGACAATACCCCATTTCTTATAAACTTAACTAGTTGCTTGCTAGCAATAGATTTCAATCCATATAATATTGTGTAAGTAACTCGGTAAAAACTAATTTCCTTAAAAACAGAGTACGAAACTCACCATATTTAAATTTCATGCAACATCCTATATCTAATAAGACTAAAAAACTTTCAAAGTTCTAGTCATAATTTTAAATGGTAATTTAGTAGGAATTTTTAATATAAAATGTTTAAAACTAACTAAAATTCGAAAACGCTAAATAAATCGATTTTTTACTCAAGAACTCAAGAACAAAAATCGCGAAAGTGCATAGAGAACAGTATTGTAGAAACCTATGTTAAAATAAACTACTTGCGGGAAATTTTGAAATTAATATTAACTTTAGTAATAGTCTAATAAATAAAGCCTCAAAGTTTTAATTCCAGCATCAAAAATAATTGGACCTTATTCGAAGTCTGAAAAATTAATGAAATTGCATTACTTCTTCGAATTTCCGAACTTCCGAGGATCTGCAGATAATATGAGCTATAGCAATGGTTACTTCCTGCCACTCTTCACTGTGCCCTGAGACTGGCTTTGAGCAGCACCGAATTTTACCTTTTTGATGGGTGATGGGGAGTCTGCAAAGTAACGAAAACCTGGAGGTCTACTACTAGTACTACTAGTAGATGGTTGTGATGATGAACTTGGAATTCTGTTGTTGAGCTTAGCGGGTTGTGTGGCTTTAGAAGCGGATGAAGTGCTCCGAGTTTTTGTAAAAGGGGCTGGTGATGGAATATAATTATTGGTGTTTGTTAGGGTTTCTGCTGTCTTTATTGGTGAGGGAGCCCGTGCCCATACAATAGGCCCTCTTTTCTTTGACTGCGCTCTGGGTTCGGGTTCGGGACCAGGCGTAAGGTCATCCATTGCGCTGGACTCACTTGTGTTAACCAAACCCCATGTATCAGTATCTGTACTTTCACTACCGTTCGAAGTAGAGAGGGCTGAATCTTCAGATGCTGTGTCGTTCTCCTGCCCAGAGGAAAGCACAGAACGGACTTCAACTAATATTGTCTGATCTTCATCAACTTCTGTCTCATTTTCATCTTCATCCACCTCAAACGTTTTTTTATCCGGCATCACTGTTTCTTCCATAATTGACTCCAACATTCTCAAATTGCTGTTGAAAGGGAAAATGACAGTAATTCAATGTGACAGTTCATAATTGGAAGTTATGTGAAAAGGCAAGAATATGACATAATATATCTATACTATGTACCTATGTATATATTCGCTAGATGCAAAAAACAACAACAATAAAAACAAAAACTATAGCTGACATTTCAGTTTCATCAAATTACCTTTTATGTTGCGCTCTCAATCTCTTCTCGTTGGCTAAATGTGCTTGAGAACAGGCAACGTCTGTGTGGGAAGATACCAACTGACATTTTTTAATGTCGGCGAAAACATGGAGTCTAGCTCCACAAATCTCACATCGGTAGTACTCCTTTGTTATTCCAATCTTGGTCTTGAGCGAACTGACGTATATAAACTTGACTTCACCGAAAATTATAAATTTTCCGGACACGTAGGTTATCATTTTGACCGATTTCAATCTGTATTTTGAATGTAAGATTTACTGGAGCTAAAATAAAGATTTTTGCGCGGACTCCGGAGTCAGGTCAGACGGAAACTTATAATGATCCAATGTTTGTTATTCCGCTGTTCTCTTTTAGGTTGAATTTGAAATTGAAACTTGCTTTTTTAAAGGCACGGCGAGAAAAGGGAAGCCTGACTGCTGATGACTGTTTCTTTTATGGTTTATGGCAACTGGGGAATTATTAGTTCCGTCTGCTTCGGTGTAAAATAAAAATGATTCTCTTGAGGGTTTAACAATTCTAGAGAAATACTAAAGGCAAATTACGGTGCGTTTCAGTTGGAATTTACATGAAAAATATTCAGAAATTGGATTCCACTATCTTTTTTACTTGCATTCTATTCTTGTAAGGTGCTCCTATACCATTTTACATATTAGACGTACAGGGCTACGTGGTCACATATTTTACATGCTATTTTCTTTCTTTAAGTCCAACCATTTCATTTTACCTCACAATGCAAATTTCCTTATTTCTTCAAAAGAATTTAGACGTAGGGGAATCTGAATTAGAAAGATATTTCTTGTGAAGCAAATTAGTTGCTTGAATAATTCCATTCCTTCCATTCCAAGTCAGCATAGATATTCATAGGTACACTATATAGCGAGTAGGTATCATGTACATTACAATCTTTAACTTAATATAGCTTTGTCTAATGTTGGGATATGACTTTATTTTTTAGGACATGGATTCTGAGCTTCTGAGTGAACTCGGAGGAATATTCGCACAGGCTATACAAGGACTAATGCAAGACCCTGAGGAATACCTTATGGAACAAGTTCATGCTGCAATAAAAGTGTGATTACTAATTTATTAGTTTTAGTCATTTAACCTGCTTACTAATTATTGACCACTTTCGTTACATTTAATATATTTTAAAATCTTCATTATTTAGAGTAGCTAATATAATAATTGTCATGCACTTCCACCTTTTTGCATGTACCAGGCATTAGACATTTTCGTTTTTGTTATTTGCATGGCCACCGGCAAGAACGCCACAGTTGGAATGAAAGTACTAATTGCTTTATCTTAAGTGCTTGTTTTTCATATCTCAGGCCAAGTGGCTCTGGTTTTTGCCTTTTATTGTTTGAACCTTTGCTTTGCGTTGAATTTGAATAAAACATGCAAAAATTTGATACGTGCACCATAACGAAGGCATGCCAACGTATATACTGCATATAATTTGCAGCGGGAGGCTATATATATATACCTATCAAGCTTTTAAAAGAACTCATTTAAAAGTAGGTTGTAGATTATATTAATTATACATATCAATTCTAAGCACACACAAAATCCTATTTAAATTTAAATGGAAAATTCCAAGGAACCGAATTTATGGAAATGAGCTCATTGCTGTATTAGTGTACAAATCTGTATAATAGAATAGTTACACATTACATACTGATATGGTGTGTATTAGGTAAGGTACCTATAGGATAAAAAATAGAGGGATGTATGTTATAGACGCTTAAATCGATTTACGTTGAACAGTCAAACAGTCAGAACAGTGAACAGTTACAGTAGTTCGGAGTGCTTATACAAGTTGTAGCTAAAACACGTTTTCGATCCCCCAAAGAAGCACCTCTTAGGTTTGCGTGAAGTTTCATTGGCACATTCGATCTATTTTACCGTAAGCCATTAAATATGTCGAGGCGAATGAGCTAACAAAGAACTTGAAGTTTGAAGGCATCGTTCGTATCGTAATGCTATTGGTATTCGGATTGCACTCTGCCGGTACTGGAGTTTGCAGTGAATTTAGTTCTATGTAATTGTAAATCCTAATGTTTTTTAGTACATACACATTGTCACACTGGCATCATAAAGTTACAATAAAGCCTCCGTTTAGCGTTTCCAAAGTAAGAATTATACGTCGATAATGGACACATATTTAAGTGTTTGCATGCATCTTATAGTTTTTAACAAAGCCCCAATATCTACAACTGCTAGGTAGATACATATGAACCGTAATTACTTTGTCCGTGTGACGTGACTACAAATTTTCTTTCGATAAGTGCATGGTTATTTCTTACAATCGCCCTGCCATAGAATGTATACTATGCAGTATTTAAATAAGGCAGAAAAATATAAATTGCCTCACAAAAACAAAATAATTTAATTTTTGCATAATTACAAATTAGTGAGAGTCGTTCCTCGATCATCCCATCTATCTTCGATCGTCCTCAGGGAATTTTACTTGGCAATATGCATAATAGCACTATGCAATTTGCTTCTATTACAGCACATAGAAAGCAACTTTCCAACAACTTGTGTTATCTGTATGCATGCGGCTACGTGCAGCTCAATTCTAGCCTGTGTCACTTATTTACTTTCCTTTCTTGTCGTAGGGTTACGCTATGTAAATATTATATGGGATTATATCTGTTATCTATAGTAACACTAGCTTTAGTACGGTTAGTAATTTTCACTCGGTATACAAAAGACTTAATTTATTGCATTCTTAATTTTGTGCACGGTGCAGTATGCACACAATCTGATTTTTAAACGTGAGCTTCCTCAAACCAAGCCATAATTAAACTAAAGATGCATTGCTATTTTTATGTAATAACAAATCGGTTTTAAAAGCTTTGCTTTTAAAAGCTTTCAGTTTATGTATAATTAATTTCATTTTCATGTAGGTATATTCATTAGTTAGGTATAAAGGGAAGGCACATATTATGCGTCACCCTTCATAATTGTTTTAAATGTAAACAAATTCAAATTCATAACAACTTTCTCCAGGGACTTGGAACGGATGAGCGGAAACTTGTTTCACTCCTCTGCTGCCGCACAAATTCTGAGCTCGATGAAATGAAGCAGTATTACAAAACCAGTAAGTTTTCGTTCTGTTTTGCCTCTCAATGCCCTCATATAAATTGGCAGGGGGAGCACGTTTTAGCCTCAAAGAGATCCTGTATTGTTCCTTTCATCACCTCTCTTCGTTTGATAAGAACCTCGGTCGTCTATGTCTATGTGATGTGACGTGACGTGAGAAAACCATTAGTCAATCAATCAAGCTAATAATAAAAAAGCAGACGCCTGAATCCTGACTATATGTACATATACATGTAGTCGGTGTTGGTACTTTGTGAAGACTAGAGTAGCCGCTTTATTGGAAAAGGGGGTACCTGCGCCCTGCCCTTACCAATATAATTAAATCTTCCTCCTGCTATATATAGGTATACCTACTATTGTAGATAATTGGTAAACTAGGGATGAAAGTACCATGATGGAGGCGTACTATTTACTATATATGTAATGACTGTAAACCTCGTGTTATTATTCAATTTTAGAGTACGAAACAGAAATGGAAGAGGATGTTGCTGAAGACCTTAGTGGAGATATTCGAGCGCTGATGATTTCCGTCATTAATGCTGGTCGAGATGAAAGTGATGAAGTGGATACAGATAAAGCAAAAGAGGATGCCCAGGTACATAAACTCCTGAATTCTCAAGGAGGAATTGATATTGATCAGTGCATGATTTTACTCGAGTTCCATAGATTTACTATATAGAAATATAGACAAATTACATTATTTGAACTTGAAGAAGATTTTGCTATACTGATAGAAGGAGTAGGACCGTAACCGTAGTCGAATGTATTATTTTGCGACAAAAACTGACGATAAGTAAAATGACAATAGCTTTACGAGGTATTTAGAACTAGATCAATGCACACAAATAAAGCACTCTCCTGGATTCCTTTTGTAGGCCTTACATGACGCTGGAGCAGCAGAACTCGGCACAAAAGAAGAAGTTTTCAACGCTATTTTAAACACTAGGAGCCCGGCCCATCTACGGGAAGTGTTTGATGCATACGAAGACATCGCTGAAGGGAAAACCATAGAAGATGCGATTGACTCCGAATTTTCTGGAAGTATTAGAATTGCGTATCTCGCTATGAGTAAGTAAAGCAGTGTAAACTTCAAACAGTTCAAACCTGTAAACTTGTAAAAAGTCAACAATTCTTTTTTTCTAAAGATTCTACGATTTGACATAACTCATCGGCTCAAGAACAGAAGAAAGCAGACAATAAGACTATTATATAACTCAGACTACTCAATACTCACTTGTCAGTCAGAGGGTACTCGGTCTTAAAAGACATTAATCACATATACGTTGTACCCGGGATCTTTTGATCCTAGTGATAGAATGCAATAGATACGGAAGGCCATGCCATGCCCGCTAAATTACTACTAATAATAACAATAGCGGCCACAAAAATATTTCCACTATTTTTTTTCAGCCGTAACCTTCGAAGCAAATTGTTTTGTGTAGCCAAATATAATTTTATGGATTAAATACGTAGTACGTACATGTATCTAACAAGAGATAGTGGCAATTGGAAATGTTCTGTATCCTTAGCAGTATTTTAACTGAAGGTCTTGAAACTATAAATTAGCTGTCAGTTGGCTTTGGTGATCCTTTGTTATAAGATAACTTATGAGACACTTTTTAAGATTGATATTTGGGCTTTTTGCACAATTCTTTTGGTGATAGCTGTCCCAGTTGATGCCAGAATATTTCACTCCTATTTCTTTGTTTACAGTTAAAGCATTCCGCAATGTTGTCGCCTATAATGCTGAGAGGCTTCACGACGCCATGAATGGTATTGGAACGGATAACGACACTCTAATGGAGATTTTAATCACCAGATCTGAGGTTAGAATCTATCAAAGGAAAATGCTTTAAAAGTTGACGTTCCTAGAAATAAGCATAATCATGCAACCAAACTACCAAGCACAAGCTACTGCATGAATTGAAAGCTACCAGTCTTGTATAAAATATACAAGCACTATTTAAATGTAGCAATCAGTTTGATGGTTTTGTAATTGTATGACTTTGCTGCTATGAACGTTTCATCAAAGTATTGTAGAGGTTATTTTGGGTGTCACCTAACGTCTACATTGTTTTAATAATATGGTGAAGCGATGCGATGACCCATCCCATCCCAATACAAAATAATACATAGGTGAACTTAATACACGGTTTTTGCTTTTCTAGATCGACTTGCGTGATATCCTGGAGTTTTACGAAGGAAAGTATGGCAAACCTCTAATTGATGTAGTAGCATCGGAAACTAGCGGTGACTATTCTGCAACTCTAATGCACATTTTGGCAGTCGAACCAGAGGCCTAAACTGCAGTTAAAATAGGTAATTTCGAGACTAAATTAGTTCGAGCAATTTACTAGCAATTTCAAAATATAATTCCCATGAAATATTTTTGTTTAAAACTAGTTGCTGAACAATATTTTACTATTTATTATTGTTGCTTTAATATTTAAAGACCAGTTTAGGAGTTCAAGACGACCATTCGCACTTTCTGAGCTCCTGCTCCGCGACTGTGTCCTTACAGACCTCAACCTATACACACAAATAGTGTGCTGGTTTCTGGTTTGGTGGTATCTGGGCTTGAAGGGGAGGATGCGATAAGCTAGCTCTGAGTCATTCGATTTGTGAGTCCGGAAGTTGAGAGCCCTTATTTGCATCTCCTCTCAAGTCTCGCTCCACTTGGAAACAGTGATTGAGGAAGAAGGTTGCAGTGAGGACAGTCATTGAACTCTTGATCTCATTAGAATACTTCTAGCTGTTATGCAATCGTTGAACTCCATGTAATGTTATTTTCTCCCTAATAAATTGAAAACTACGTAGTATAAGTATTATTCCCCAGGGAAATTACATGCTACGTATAATTATGTAGACTGTGTTTCTATAAGCGCAATCCGCAAAATGCAGAAATGATAAAATTACTGGGACCACAACCACCCACATAACCCAAAAATGCAACTAGTGATTATATGCAAGCGCGGCTACCCGTTGCCCTTTTAGTAGCGTAATAATTTAAAACATAAAAAAATCCTTAATCAAAGGTTGCCATTAACCGTTCATTTCGTTATTTGATTGCACGTTTATTTATAAATTATATAATATGTACTACGCATAATATGGTCATATACACAATAATGATTGTATATCAGTATTTAAAATTACATGCTCGTACAAGTTGCGAAATAATATGCCTATGTTATACGGAGTTGAAGTTTTGAATAACTACAATATAATTAACAAAGTGTAAACTAAAAACTAAATATTAAATTGCAAGAAGATTCGTGAATATCGAAAATTAACATTATAAAACCAGCGTGGCGAAAAATGTAGAATTATTAACACATAATTCCAAACTTATCCATGAGGATAAATAATGATTGTTGTAAGACATTCAATACTAACGACGAATGTTATCAAATGTCATTTAACGAATTATTTTCTTTTAAAAATCACAGGGGTCGTATTCCTGTAGCCGACCGTTGTGGCAATAGAAATTTCTTGATGGCAGCGGATTCTCCTCGTTCCAAGTATTTGGTGCCTGCAATTCAAAATCATATATTAAAATTTCACTTTCAATGAAACCAGCAATCAAGAACGACTGCAATGACACAGCCTTTGAATTAAATTTGGAGCTTTTAGCAAAACGCATGTTACGAATAATAAATACTGTTTTCCTCGTTTACTATATTGATGTACTGCATTTAGAATTCTAACGCTATGCGACATAAAATCAATCTATGTAATAAAGAATTACGAGCTCGAAGGAAAAACTCTGGTGGGGGGTTACCAACAACCTTTTTCGGCCACAACCGCTCGGATAGTGAGACACAGCGCTTGAGATGCAGACGATATGCAGTTAAAAAAGTAACACAAAAAGATCCAAGAGCCTTGCATAATTAAAAACCAACAGTGCTGGTTGAATTAAAATTGAAACCGTTTCATAAAGTAGTTTGGGAAAATTAGTGCTTTGAGGTACATAAACCTAGCAACGAAATAGTGTATTATGTCCCCTATCTAGTCATTAATAATGGATGGTTAGCACAATAATGAATGCCGTCTATATTCTGAGATGCACAAAATAAGATTGAGTTTCCTAAACATACTGCATTTTGTAATAATTATTACTCGTAAATCAAATCAATCAGAAAACATGCAATTCGTAGTATATCGTTGGATGCACAAAACATGGCTTCTGATAATAAAATTTACCTAAGAAAATATACTGCAATCCAAATTTAACTAACCGTATTGAATAATTTGTATTCTATGTATAATCGCGAAAAGCTTTACATGTGATAAAATAAAATATAGAAAGAAGGAATTTATTGCGCTGAGCTGTTGCTTATAATTGATTTTTTCCCAGGCTTTCTCATTTATACGCAACCAGGGAATACGTTTGGGATAAAATACACTACGCATGCACATGCGACCCATTTTTCATAATTATAATGTGTGCCCACTCACCTGATAAGAGCTGATGAAGTCCGTCAGCTGCTTCCCAAGCTCGTTATTAAATTTTACCAACTGTTCCAAGCTGAAAAGAAAAAAATATAATGTTAAATATAGTTTACACTTGAACTCGGTCGGATACAACATTACTTCTTCAGTACCGAATGAAAATATATTGGCTTGTCAGAAGTCTGAGCCCTACACCAGAGTGGCATTATGTAATTATTAAGAATGAACTCCCCCCCCCCCCCCGG
>JAQFZE010000665.1:0-23669 GCA_034695245.1 Dicyrtomina saundersi | reverse complement strand
GCCAGATTGTTTTTCCATTTCCTATGGTCACTGGTGAAAACCTAGTTAGCTACCCGTCGAAATAATTTAAGCATTATTGGCAAAAGTGGCATGTAGGAGAATGCCAATTTAAATTCACGTTACTACCTAACCTAAGAAAAACAAGTAATTTGGAGATATCTTGGACACGCTCATAAAAGCTTCAAATTCATCCTTCTTGCCATAAAAATGTTTGTGGGATATAGAAGACATTTTGAGACAGTCTCAAAGTCCAAAGGGATCAGGCTGAATGAATATTCATTATTGAGCGGACAGTTGTGTGTAACGACAAATAGAGAATATTAGCGAGTCTTGAATGGCCTAGTTCGAACTTGAGTCTTGCAAGATGTTTGGTCTGTCTGCTTGAAAGGTAACAGTAGTAGGAGCTCAAGGAGAGTGCGGACACGGTGGAGACAGGAAGAAGCTCGAAGTTGTTCGGGTTTAGTGGGAATGTAGTAGTGGTAGTCTTTGTCGGAGTCTCCTGATTTCTGTTTAAGACGGGAGATGTGAATGAAAATGAAAAATGTTCTGTAAGTTTTTTCTTGATGGGGTGGAAATGGATGCTTTGTTACACTGGTTTCCCTAGCCGCCAAGGCCCATTAGAGTCCACTGACTCAAAACCAAGCCATAGAGAGTTCCTTCATAGGTACTTGCTTCCCTCCTCACACCAACAAACAGCCAATAAACCAAGAACCAGGAGGATCATCATCATCATCAACATCATAGCCTACAAATGCCTACCCATAACAACACCCTTTCATTCCACACGGCCACCATCATATGACCTACATATACCCATATCACACCGCGAGAGAGTCACGGACTATAGGAGCATATAGACATTGAAAAAAATCCTTCCTGCGTACAATTTATTGCTTTTATGGGTCGTGATTTCGTGATGTTACCCATGTTTATGACAGTGCAAAACATACTATCTGTTTTTTAAAATGATGCATCTTCTCAATGCCACCCATACATAAAGTCCATTATTCCAAATTTACACCTATTTTTAAATTTGAAATTAAAGACATTTTGTACCTTCAATAGTTCTTTCCTTTCGCAAAGACTAAAAATCCTAATATTACGCCTTGCATTTGTACGCACTATGTATATATGATATTTATGGCAGCTATTTATGCACTGGAGGATCTCCCCAAATCTTTATTATCATTTATTTCAATCTCAATCTCTATACTCATTCACTATAGATCCTTTTTTGCAAAAAAATTCGAAGAAGATTATTTTCATGATAAAATTCCCATTTGGATCCCAGATGTATACGTAGAGTTGTAAGTTGTACGTAATAAAAAAATCATACAGTACATTGTACTATACGTACAATGGAGACGAGGAGGAAATCCTCCAAGAGAGAAAGTGGTGAAAGGCATTAATCTGGAGAATCTTTGCTCAAGGTGCTTATCCACATTCTTCTCCTCCTCTCCCACCTATTTCTTTTTCATGGGCATATTAATAATGAGGGAGTGCGCAAGAGATGGAGTACATGCAGGTAGATGTAGGATGCTCCTGGCTGATGGCTGGCACTGATCCTGGTCCTCATGCGGACGCTATGTGAGTAGATACGTAAGTGGAATATTCGAATTCCAGTTTCCTATTTAGCTTGAGAGAGAGAGAGAGGAAGAGGAAGAAAGGGAGAATGAAAAAAAAAGGAGAAAAACGTTTCTTGATAGGGAAGGCACTTAGAAGAGAAAGTAAAGAGAAAGTCTAGATTCAGATCCAAGCTCAAGAGTGCAAAAGAGATGATGCTTCGTGGGCACTGTAAGTGTAGCATATCTTCTAATTTCTCCTCTACATATATTTACCTTCCTCTCCCCACCGCTCCCCTCCCCTCTCTGTCTGTCTGCTTTCCGTTGGTCATGAGCCAAAGTCAAAGTAGAAGGATTGGAACGTAAAAAAATCCATGAAAGCTCGTCGTTCCTTCTGGTAGCTGGTTGTTGGTTCATTCCAAGCCATCGTCGCTCACGAAGTCTCATCTTATATCTAGTTATAATTGCCAGCTGATTACAGAACACACAGGACATGAAGAGAGTATTGGATAATGAGCGTCTGTATTTGTGCATTGAGGAGATAGACTGAGGAAGACAGGAGGGAAATAGAGTGCAGAGCATCATTCTGACTAAAATGAAAAGGAGATACAAGAGGAGAATATAGGATGAAATATGGGGTGCGGGCTGAGGCTTTCCTTAAACAAATCTTTTTTATGTCCTTTCACTTTTGCTTAGTTACGGTTATCCCCCGCGCGTCTCCTTTGGTTCCTCTTTCCGTCCCTGCGATATACTAACAGGTTTACTAGGTGCGTGTGTGGAGAGAGTTAGCGCCAAGGCGGAGTCATTAGCACTACCCAAATAAGCATGCCAGTTAGGAGGACACTCTCCTATGTGTATATTAGTATGAGACTAGACACTGGGTAATGTCAATGCAGCTCGTGCTCACTAACTGCTGAGAGTGGAGGGAAAGTGGCGATAATAGTGTAATATGAAGAGAGAGAGAGAGAGAAAGGAAAAAACCATGCATGAGGTTTAGCCATCAATCTTCAAGCTCCGTACGTTTTGATAAAGTCAATCCGGCCTGAAAAATATTCTCCTCTTCACATAAATCCATTAGAGGGTAATCACCATTGACATCTTTATGCTGGTGGGTTCATGGACAATGCGCTCCTTGAGTATGTAAGTATGGGACTGAGTCACGTGATCTCTCTCATCATTATACTCAAGCTCCTATATAGTTCCAGTCCAAGCTTTCTCCTTTTCAAACTTCAAACCCTGGCCTGGCTCGGCTACACTTTGCTTTGATTTTACTTTGGAGAATTGGATGGGAGGAAGTAGGAACTCATACAGACGATTTTCGGGAACTATCTCTCCACGCTTTGCTTATCTTTTCCCCTCGTCCTCCTCCGCCTCCTCGGCTCCGCTTCGTCCTTATCCTTCACCACAACCATCCCACTTGAACATCCTCGTGCACAGAAGTACATATACTCAGCCCCACTGACATAGCACAGGAGTATCGAGTGCTCTCCATGTACTTGTTCCCGTCTACTCTTCCAGAACATTTGGATTGCTCTTGTTTTTGTTCGATTTAGTCTTCTCATTTCCACTCCCAATGGTAGATGGAAATGTTCGGAGCAAAACAAGGAGAAAACGAGTTTTGAATTAAAAATCAATGAGAGGGCTGTATGATGGACGTAATCGGGAATTGTGTAACAAAAAGTAATGATTTACTTCCAAAAATTCCTATATTCTCCACCAATTACTGTAGAGAGTGAACTGTATCATCTTCTCCCCTTCCAGCTCTTATATTTTATGATGCGGGTCGGAAGTTTATGTATGGATACATACGTGCATGGCCGGACTGCAAACCACACTGAACTTTGGTTAATTGATTCAAAATTATCGTATATGTTGCCAATGGTACTGTTTTGAAGAGACTGACTGTACCATATCCAGGTTTAATAGTCAAGCAAGGCAAGAGGTATTATCTACAAAAATCTACACCAGGGAATGAGGGCAAGCACTGCTAAATTGAAATTGCTTATTATTCTTAGTTTACAGAAAATGCTTACAATTAGACTGCTAACGTTTTTAATTTTTTTTAGAAAATGACAAAATTGTATTATTATGTACTGTATTAGTATGACCGGATTTGTTAATATAGAGCATCGCAAATGTAACCTTTTTTGAATACTTCCAAAATGATTTCCAAAATGGTTATAGTTTTGGTATTATAATTCCCCATGAAAAATATTTCGGGCGGAAATGTGTGAATATACAATGTTGTGAAAGTGACGCATGTTTTAAGAGGGAAAGTAATTATTTAAAAAGTATGAATGCTTAGCTATTAAATTTAAAATAAAAATGGAATTGATGTAAAAATATCCTGTATGATATAACGTGTTAAAATAAATTATATTTTTGATTTTGACAGGAAAAGGCAACGGATTCTGAAATTATGTTTGACTCCAACATTCTCGTACGAGTGCTCCATCCTCAACTCGAACCTAACTAGTGATGAGATAGAGAATAGCACATTTTATAATACGACGGATGACACGACAACCGGGTTGAGTCCCGTCCTGCCCCCGTTCCATCTCTGGCAGTCGATTCTCATCGTCATCTGCTTGGTGATATGTATCGTTCTGACGGTAGGTGGGAATATTTTGGTCTTACTTGCCTTCATTGTGGATCGTGGGATTCGTCAACCCTCAAATTATTTCATTGCTTCCCTGGCCGCGACTGACTTACTCATTGGAACCGTGTCTATGCCCTTCTACACAGTCTACGTCATCATGGGCTACTGGGATTTGGGTGCCATCCTCTGTGATTTATGGCTCTCCGTCGACTACACCGTCTGTCTCGTCTCCCAGTACACTGTCCTATTAATCACCATCGATAGATTCTGCTCCGTCAAAATTGCTGCCAAGTATCGATCATGGCGAACTAAGAATCGTGTCATCTTCATGGTCATCATTACCTGGATCATCCCAGCCCTCCTCTTCTTCTCGAGCATCTTCGGCTGGGAGCACTACCTGGGCTACCGGGATCTCAAGGAGGGTGAGTGCACGGTTCAGTTCCTCAAGGATCCCATCTTCAACACGGCACTCATCGTCGGCTACTACTGGTCCACCCTCATCGTTCTCTTCATCCTCTACGGTGGCATCTACAAGACGGCATGGAACATGCAGAAGAAGGCCGAGGACAAGCGACGGAGGATGCAGGATATGGTCAAGATGACGGCGGGTGGATTGGCGGGAGTCGCCGGGAAAACTGCCAACATTGGCATCTCCAACACACAGAACACAATGAGTCAAGAAAAACCCAAGAACAGTTCTCTCATTGTCGACACCGGCAATAACAAGGCTAACGTGAGCATTTTCTAATTTACCTTTATTTTAAGTTATTTCATTCCTCTCCATTAACCATAACAGTGCCTAACATAGGTACTGAGATGGTCTCGCGTCTTTAGGTCGAATACAATTTGTACGAATCGACTTGTACGAATGCATTTTGTACGACGGTTCTTTTGTACGAAAGTTTTTTGTACGAATACATTTTGTGCGAAAGTACCATCAAAAAAATCCATTTTGTGGACTGTTTTATTACATCAAATTTATTATACATTACATCAATTAAACAAAGTAAAGAAACGATAGTTAAGGGGAAACATGATTTTACTACCAGTTGGCGGCAATGATTCACTTTTCTTATTGTAATTAAACAAAAACCCATCACAAATTGCTTCAGGATTTTTTCTCGGCCCCGATATAATTTTGGCTTCAATAAAAGACATTTTCACAACATGAAATTAAAAAGTGTAAAAATGTGTGACAACACCCCTGTGACAACTATTTAACTATTTATTTCGATACTACTAGACTATACTTCGAACATTACACCTTGCAGCAAATGTCATTCAATCCAACAACTTGCAAAATTTAGTACCCCTTTACTCAATTCGGACACTCAATTCGGACAGTGTTTTTTACGTACAAAAGACCCTTCGTACAAAATTCTGTCGTACAAAATGCACAATTTTTCGAACAATTATTTTTGGACAAAGTGCATTCGTACAAAGTGTATTCGACCTGAAGACATAGGACCACTGGGTACATGGGTTGATACTAAAATGCAAAGGAACGCAAGCATTACCCTCTCGCTAATTTGGTATACGAAACTGCAAATAGGTCAGTTTCTACTGAGGCCGGATATGTACCTAACAATAATACTAATACTATATACCCCCTGTAAATTACTGAAAAGCAAGGCTGGCATACTAAAACGCACTAGGCCACCTGAAAGAAACGAAAATAATGCATCAATTTAAACTGTACTGCACTTTCACTCTTGATACTTGGAAAGTTTTTGTGAAAGTTGGCAGGATAAAAGCTACACAAAAAAAACACATTATAATTATTAGACATTTGATCAAAATCAAACTGAAGTACTGCGACTGCTATATGTAATGCTGAAGAAATGGTTTGCGAGCTATAGATCCACGTGGAATGTGTATTAAAGTTATAAAAGGCTTCTATATTTTTATCAAGCTTCAGCTCAAGTCTATCTGTGCCTGTAGGTATGTTGCTAAACAGTTTAAATGGAGGCTCATTGAAATTGAAAATAATTTAGTGAAAGCGGGGTCAATAAAGTTTGAAGAACGTGGAGTGGGGAAGGATAGTCGTCACTGAATTTAGTATAGAGTACCATATAGTTACAGTTTGAGTGGACGTGTGCATATACACCTACGTTGAAGCTCCATGCACGTAATAGTGGACTTTATAGGGAAGTGAAAGTTTGAGAGAAGGCTCTCTTTGCTCTCCATCAATCTTATGAGAACTTTTACATCTGGCTCAGATTTTGAAACTCAATCAAACCATGGAGCGAGTAATGCATGGAGCCGAGAGCATACCTTTCAATTTATTTGATAGTCCTAAGTTCATCCGTATATAGGGCAAGGTTATACTCTGGAGAAATCTACAGGATGGTGAAGGAAAAAGTACTTTTTTTAAACAGAATTCCAATTCATCGCAGGTAAATTGACGGGATTTCATGTCAAATTTTATCAGTATTCGTGTACTCAGGTGTTCAATAAATTTCAAAACTGTCTCTAAAAATTAAATTAAGAATGCAAATGTCTCCATTTCTCCATATACCTTCCCTCACATTTTTTTCGCTGGAAATCAAAATCCATAAATGAAACTTTGTCTAGAGTATAGCCTGATAGCTGAGTAAATAGGAAAATAAATGCACCTGTGCGAAAGTTCATTACTGCACGTGTTTGAAACCCTTTACGCTGCCAGTACTTCATACTATAATGGCAATTTTGCCGTACAACGTTTCCCTTCCTTTCTTTTACGAACATTTATTGGAGGAAGAATTATTATTTTCTTAATAACCTTAGTTTGACTTTACTCTTCATAGATATATTGTGGTCATACTAGGGTAACATGTGTATGTCTCCAAAAATTTTGCGTGTATCATAGAAGTATAGCTTCAAATCGAAATTAATAGTTTTTGAATACGATTCATATCCTACTACACCAACTACAATTTCAAAATTTTATTTTATTACCTCTTTTAAAATTCAAGCTGTATTGTATGTATTATATGTTATTTATTGCCTGACATTTATTTACATCTCAAAACTTTCTCTTTTTTCCAAGTTGGAATATTTATGGTAGTTTCAAATAGGGAAAGTTTTTATAGATTTCAAAAAATACAAATATTTGGTAGATTCAAACATTGTAAAGTTTTTATAATCTACAAAATTCAAGAATCAAATTGTTTCGGTATTTAAAAAATTAACATATTTATTATTCTGTTGTTTTTATTTTTTGTCAGGTCCTACTTTCAAAGCTTAAGATTTTACCTATTATTTTTTATAAAATTATATACCGTAAATGTTCGAATAAGGGCAAGTCACATCATGTCGTTTATTCTAGATCCGGCGCTTATTTAAGCCCGGGATTTACATTTAATTTAATGACATTAATTTATAATATTTTTTTAATATATTTCATAATATATTTATAGTGCTAGAAGTAAGACCTACGGCAGGGATACTACTGGAGGCATCCAAGAAAATGTTTCAGAAGTAACAGATTTTATTCACACGTCACGACACTACGCAATAGTACAGTTCATACAGAAATAAGGGAGAGTGCCAAAATATATGAGGGTTGCCGCCAGAAGGTTGCAGGGACCAGCCATTTTGTTGGTAGACGAGAGTTCTTATGCAGAGGGAAGTTGAAATCAAATTTAGGGTGATTAGGTTCAGGTTGATATTTTATAGGAAAGAAAACAAATGGACATAACCCATAGTACACGGTTGGGTGGTACACAATTAAGTATGTAATATTAGTATATCATGGCTCTGGAATCAACGTGGACTAACCTATTAGAATATAATAGTTAACAAGACGAATCAGGAGTTGAGTTCAAGGCTGACTTTGGTCAGCCAGATAAATTTAAACGAAATAAAAATAAATAATTCTAGAATGCGGTAATTAACATAAGTTTAAGGTTGAGCTATTGATGGAACTCAGGAGTTAAATTGATGAAGAGAATTGGAGTCGGTCGATGCGATCGACTTTATATAGAATTTAGGGAATGAGGAAAGTCACAAATTAATTACTATCCAATGTAAATTAAATACAGATATTGGACATCTCGATCGATTTCAACGACACACTATCAATAGACAGTAATATTACCCAGAAATATTAATATTACACTGGTAAATGCTGGCATTTCAAACTACAAAATCTGAACATTTATAGATCGAAATGACCTTAAAAATAGAGAAGGAAATATACTATGAATATTAAATAATCTTCTGTTCAATACCAAACAAAAGTACTCGTAAGAATTTCAGTGTTTTACTCGTTAAATTTAGAGTTTAAAAATTAGTTTTTTCTCTTATTTTGACTGTTCAGTTCAGTTGCGGGCTGGTACTTTAACTAACTTTGGAAACCATAAATTCTAATCAAATTCAAAATCTGTGATTTGAGAGCATTTGGGATATTTCTTTACCTTTTGTATTCAAATATTCGCCTGGCCTTTGCCTTTTTGCACATGCAAATGGAAGATTTTACCCTTTTATAAAAATTGCACATTCAACTGTCCTACGCGTATAAACAGGTTAGAAGAGAATCTAGAGAATGGTTTTACTACTGATGTATTAGAAAAGATGGAGAATAGACCATAGTTTGGATTGAAGGACAGGGGAAAATCGTCTATAAATATTTAGGGACGAACAACGTGATTTGATTTGAAAAAATGCTGACCCATTCCATTGTCAAAAGAATGAATTCCAATGTGGAACGTGACACCCGGTGATATTATGCACGTGTTGTCGCTGTCGATCTGATGTGTCTCGCCTTGTCTTGGCTCTCTCCTCTTATAAATTCCCATCACATTCCCTGTAATGGACATTTAGGCATGAAATCTTTGGAGAGAGACAGAATCACTAAACACTGACAGAGAAAAGAGAGAAATAGAAGGAAGAGAAAGCGAAGAAAAAACGAGCTAAACAAAGTTCTCTTTGAGCGCCCTAAACATGTAGTTGATGGTTCAAAAAAAAATAAAATAAAGAAAAAAAGAGTTTTTCATATGACCTACCTACTCATACAAGATTCCTTTCCAAGGAGCCTTTCCTTTCCTTTTCACCATTTGTATTATACACATTTAACCAACACATGTAGGACACATTAGACTACACGGGAAAGAAGTAATACATCTTTTCAGTCTCTCAGGTCGTGAGAACTCTGGAATTGGAACGCATATTGCACATTTCACTTTGTGCAAAAGTACGAAAATATAAACATAAATATATATATAAATACAAAAAATTGCAAGTTCTTTTAAATTCTGCGAGACGATGAAGGGAACTAATAATTCCGAATGACAATCAGTGTAACTACGATATAGCCCCTGAAGACTCAAAATGGGCCATATCCAATTTTAAAAAAGCACAAAATTCACTTTCTACAAAAATATTAAAATATTTTGATCCTAAAATCATGTAAATAGAAAATTAAGCACATTTCAAAAAAATGCAAATCAAATATTTTGCGCATTTCAAAAACATACAAATAGAACATTTTACAATATTCAAAAACATGCAAATAGTATATTTTGCACTTTTCAAAAACATCTAAATAGAATATTTTCAATTTTCAAAAACGTGCAAATAGTATATTTTGCACTATTCAAACTTGTGCATATAATGAAATTTGCACTTTTCAAAAACATGTGAATAGAATATTTTGAGAATTTCAAAAATTCATATTCTAAAATTTTTCATCTATCTGATTTAGTGTGTTTTCTGACATAGATGATTTTAATTTTAGCTTAAATTAGATATGTGTCCAATGAATGTAAATTGAAATGCCCATATGATAGAGTATTTGAATAATAATAAAATTAAATATATGTGAGCAATTTTGATTCTTCCTTGATGAAATGTACCTATTTACTATTAAAATATGAATTTCGGATTTCGTATCTCGTGCTGTAGAAATAGACAAATAAGTAACAGTGCCTATAGTGTCAACGTAATAATTTATACTTATCGATACAAATATTTCTCTGACTGACTTCAATCCAGTTTGCATACCATGTTTCTTGGTTTATTCTTGAAGCAAGAGGCTATTATACTGTCCTTGTAGTACATATATCTGTCATCTATGTAAGTAAGACACCATTTGTCACTTGTGAAAACAGTTCCCATGGAATAAAGTGCCTCTCTCCTTCTCCCCGTCTTCGAATTCCTCCAAGCTCAGTTTCCAGAGTCTTGGAGCAAAGTGTAGAACTACGCGCTATGTACATGTATTCCCCTAGCTGGTCCTTCGTATGTAATTTTAAATACCCGGAATACACACAGCTTTCACATTAACGTACTTGGTCCCCTTTGTTGACTATTTCTCAAGACTTTCACTGTCATCTGAAGAAGTGATCAGTTACAGAACGAAACAGAGGAATCTAGTTTACCACCACTCTCTGCTCTTTCTTTTTGTCGTTTGGAGTTATGTACCAGCGAAGCTGGGCATTTTTTAAGCGGTCCAAAACGCGGTTAAAGTTTTTAGAATTTTTGAACTTATGAACTCACACCCCAATTTTACAAGCTAGAACAGGTAGAAGATAAAGCCCCATAAAAATCCATTGCAAAACCCAATCAAAACATATTGTACCAAAAGTTTTAAACTAGGAAAAAGTCATTAATTAAAATATTTATTTTTAATAGAATTTAGAATTAGTCAAGGAATCGTCAATTTTTTAGATCGTTTTCTAAATTTTAGGTTTTGTTTTACATTGATGAATTATTTGTGTGGCGAGAGTAAGTTTCTGATTTCCCTCTTAAATTAGACTCTCAGAATTTAGGTACGTAGTACGGACGAGGCGAGTAAAGTTCCGCGCCATTCTGAATTCTGGAACCGATAACCATTGTGTTCTGTGAGAAAAATGAGAGTTGAGAAAGAGAGAGAAGGCGAGAGGAAGAAGTGAAAACTATAAATGTCATCATTCCTTTGTCCTCCCAAGCATCATATTGATATTGATATTTAAGAGACAAGTAGGTTCTTGAATCTAAATCCGTTTTGGATGAATTATCACAATCTCCAACTTTCTCATAGCTCCTCTCGTCCCATGGATCATAGTCATAGTAGTCTATAGTTTCCCTCGGCGTAGAACAAAGGGGAACTAAAACCGAGACCACTCGTCTTCTGGATTTCTCATGGCCCACGAGTTACTTTCTACCCTCAGCTCAATAATCCATTTATAATACATGAATGAATTGCTTATTCAAAATCTAATTCCCATTCTCATCCAACTCTTCCTGGGTGAACATGCATGGGCTCTGCTTAATTGGGCTCAAAGTTATAAGGGAATGTTAAATGAGAGAGCTTAGTGGGAGTCCAAGTAATGCTAATTGATTCAGGATATGTAGACTTTATTCAACGACAAAACAAAAAGATATTACACAGTTTGATCTTAAAACTCTTATTTCCGAGGAATTCTCTCATGTAGTTCTGTTATGAATATATATATTAAACAGAAAGTAGGTTGGGGTCTGTTTACATTTGATTATTAATAAAAAAAAATCCCTTACACGTAGAAAAGCTAATTGATTCATACTACATATCTTTTTGTTACACTCCACTGTGTTTCTACTGTGCCACATTTTTGAATTATGATCGTTAGTGTGCTGAATGTGAGTCTTGTTTTTTTGTGTGCCTTCCTTGCGTACCTTATACAGGGCACTGGAGAGTCGTCGAATTCAGACAAGAAAGTGGATACGGAGAGATCCTCATCCCCTGCATTTGACTCTGATGAGGACTCCACGTCGTTGGCAGTGAAGAAGAAAGCAGGGAAAAGTGCAGGGATTGCTGTTGCCTCTTCCGCCGCTGCATTTTGTCCGAAAATGGTGGTTGCCCCACAGAAAAACGCACTCCCCAGCTCGAGTCAACAAGGGAAACAGGAGAGTAGTAGTAGTAGTAAAGCTTTGGGGAAAATTCAGGAGCAACAATGTGGAACGGCAGGAGCCAGTAAACCTCTACCATCGTCATTGTCAGGAAATAAACCAGGAGTGCACACTGCCGCCATTAAGACTACTGTAACGACGACAAACACAACAGCAGGAGCCGCGGGAGGAACAACACACCCTGCAGAGAAAGCGACAGATCAACGACCGGAGAAAGCTCAACATGAAAAACCCATGGAGCCCATCTCCCCCTCTGATGACTTTCCTCCCCCTCCTCCAGAGTTACTTCACATTCAAAGCCAAGATGTTCCCACGAGCACTTCCACGAGGAAAGTGCGACCACCGCAGACGCTCTCGTTGAAAGAGAAGCCAGGCCAACATCAGCAGCAACAACAGTTACTACTACCCCAGCAACCAATTATAATCCCCCCACCACCCCCTCCGAGAAAGTCTAGCTGTACTACTCTGAGTAAATCTATTCACGGGAGGAAAGAAAGTTGCCACGGTCATGATGGTGGTCATGAGAGGGAGCGGGATCGGGAGAGGGACAGGGAGAGAAAATATCACGGTGGTTTAACTTCCTCTGATGATTTTATAAAGACGATTGCGAATGGGGCTGCTCGTGTGGTGGATACAGTGGAGAGGAGTGTTATAGCTCACGGATCATCAATAATTATTGTGGATCAGCCTGGTGCTGGTGGGGGTTCAGGTCACTCAGGGGGAGGCTACGAATGCCCGGGTTCTCTCACTGTGAAGGATTTGGAGGGGGACGAGCTCGAGACGCAGTTGGAGTTGGCAGTGCGAACGATGGGGGGTAAAGGTGGTCGTGGTCGTGGTGGAGGGTCAAGATCTTTGCATAGTCGTGGGGACGGAAAGTGTTCATCTTCGTACTCGGACGGGGGAGCGGAGGTTGTGGGCGAGGGTGCTGGAGGTGACATGTTGGCACTTCCGGACTTAGAGAGTTTGGAGAAAAGTTTTTCACGAGACAATAAAGGAGTTGGATTTAAGCTGAGCAGTTCTCTCCACTCGTCGACGACGACGTTGCTGGGGACAGACGTCCCCATCATGGACATGGTAGCTTCCCTTCTCGATAATAATCATAATTCCTCGGATGAGGACAAAAGACAGTCCGTGTTGTCTTCCTTGAGTTTTCTCGACACGGCTGATTTGCGGTACATGGATGATAGCTCCATCACAGTAGACACCCCCACCCCACCCCCCTCCGGAGTCTTTGAGCATGAACATCATTGGACGCACCAGCTCCAGAGCCTCATCCGCCAACTCCTCATAGCTCAACAACAAAATCTTTCACCGGGCTCCCACGCCACCACCACCGTCCCCCTCATCCATCAGCTCCAGCAGCAGCTCCTCATTCAACAACAACAGATCCTCCTCCAGCAGGCCATGCTTACTCAACTCCAGATCCCACCAGACAATCAGCAGTCGACTAACGCTCAAAAATGTCCATGCATGTCAGGCAGTGGGTCACTTCATTCCGTCAAAACCCCGCACACACACTGTCCCTCTCAGGGCTGTCAGGAGGGACACCAGAGCAAGTCTACCACCCTCGCCTCCGGTGGTGGAGGGACTACTGCTGGGAACAGTGGAAGCAAGAACCCTTTCGGCCTCCCCACAGCCCCGTGTGTTAATCCCGAATACAGTGCAATTCGCCAGAGTGACGGACAACCGCACCCTCTCCAACACTCCACCAACATTCCTGAGCTTCTTCCACCATCTTCCTCTTCTTCAACTAATCACCCTCGTGGACCAAACGCCAATGCCAACACGAACATTCCTCCTGACAACCCTCACTGCCCCGCCGTGGGGGGCGGTGGTGAGGTCAGCCAAAGTCAAGGACACAATGTGACAAATAATTTAAATAGAAATATTACGATTAGCAGTAGTGGGGGTGGTGGGGGCGGTGCTGGGTCAGGGTCTGGAAAACGTGCTCTTAGTGTCTCTGTAGAATACAATATGTCCACTGTGACGGGTAGTGGTGCTGGTGTGGACAATGGGGGCGGTGCTAGTATGGGTAGGGACAGTGTAACCTCAGGTCATGGAACTAATAGTGGTCACCTGGAGACCACGTCCAGTGGGTCTAGTGGCTCCAGGAAAGCGTCCACGGAGACGGGACATCCTCACCATCATCATCACGAGAAAAGGAGCGAGCGGGTGGGGAGTAGTAGTAGTAGTCGACAGCATCGTCACCGCTCCGCCAGCAAACAAATGTCGGACAATGAAGGGATAGGTTTGGGTTTGGATGCCAGAGTTGGAGGAGGAGCACGAAGCGGAGGAGGAACCACTTCCCGGAGCCCATCGTCTTCCAAGGAGAAAAGAGGAGGGTCAGTCGGGGGAGGAGCTGGCCGAAAGACAATAGAAACTCATGTTCAAGTAGAGACGGTCAAGGGGAACCCTGACTCGATCCAAGTTTGCGATGAGAAGAATAACAAGGAAACGAGTAGTATTGGTGGTCGGACTAGTAGTTTTATTGCAGGAGGAGGAGGAGGTCCCTCCTCCTCCGCACCCACCCAAACACAACAACAGCAGCAGCAGAATCCACCCCCCTCCTCCACCGCAGGAGGGGGCGGCGGTGGACCTCCTGCTGGGGATGAGGAGAACAATATAAAATCGAAAAGTCTAGTGAAATCAATAGGAAAACGTATCAAAGTACGGAAGCGACTAAAAGAAGGGAGACAGAAATCCAAATCGGAGAACAGGGCAAGAAAAGCACTTCGGACAATATCATTCATTTTAGGAGCATTTGTCATTTGTTGGACACCTTATCATATCCTAGCCATGGTCGAGGGCTTCTGTGGTTGTATCAATAGTCACGTCTACATGTTTGCTTACTTCCTCTGCTATGCTAATAGTCCCATCAACCCCTTCTGTTATGCCCTAGCCAATCAACAATTTAAGAAAACGTTCACGCGCATAATTAAGGGTGATCTTCATATGACTTAAAAATTTATTATGTAATATTTAAAAAACTTCCCAACAATCCAAATATTTCCAAATATTTCAATTAATTCAAATTTTATTCATATTATAGAACTATTCCAGTCATCCTATTGTTCACTTCAAAGTTATTCCCCTTGTTAAAATTGCATTCTTATTATCATAATAATTATTAATATTATTGCATATTACGATCATCATTATCCACTAGGTAAAATCTCCTTCAAATAATATACTGAATTACTTCAAATCCTCGAGTAAGAAAAACTACAATAAAATAATAATATCTAGGGTTTTCAAAACAAATATTATTATAAATAACTATATTATTATTATGTAGATATATTGTTAGATTACAAACAAAAAATGTAATAATATTATTACTATGTATATACAACCAATATAAATATATATATACATGGCATTAGTATAGGTGTTTCTCTGTGATGTTTAGTATGTACAATACAATAATTATTATTAAAAAAATGTTAATGTGTTTTCCTTTTTTTAAAAAAATACAAGTAATAATTTGCAAAAATTTGAAAAACAAATCATAATAATATTATTATAAATAAAACAAGAAGCTTAGTATATAATATACATAAAAGAAAATAATTATCAAGTAATAAAAAAAATAAATGGGACAAACTAGATGAAGAGACATACGAGCCCCATGTTTCTTCATCTTGTTATATCCAAGAATATGTAAAAATTATATATGCGCGTTAATTTTAATAAAATAAATAAAAATTACAAGGGTATTTCCATTCTACTTGTTTTCGTTAATAATATTAATATATACATACATATATGCGTATGCGGGGTATAATGTAATCATATACTACATACTAAAGGATGCACATATAAGTATATATATTTTAATTAAGAGCTATATACGTTTAAAACGGAAGAGAAATAAAAGAAGTTGCATAATAGGTAATTTAAAAAGAATTGAAAATATTTGTCGTTCCTCATGTTGTCTGCTATATTATACATATTATATGAATACATATATACATCATTAAAAAACAAATTAATTAATTGCTATAACTTCAATATATATATATATAGATTATATATTCAATTTAATAAATTTAAAATCTATAAGAAAATTACCACTTAAAAGTTAAAATGTAAACCTGTAATTATAAGCATACATTAATATGATTAATATTGACTATATAATAAACAAGTATGCAATTATTATTACTTTACCAACAAAATTAGGTGACTATATATATAGAAAGAGTATTGAGTACACATTTTAAAATAATATTATAGCGATACATAGCTAGATTCAAAATCCAGGTACAGATTTAATTACATCCAGATTTAGACACACACACACACACACGACATATAGTTTGACTTTGGAAGAAAACATTTAAACAAGCACACGATATGTATAATCAATAATCTATACACACTAATGTACTAATGTAAATAACAGAATACTAACAATATTATAAAAATCTCTGTAGGAATTGATTTGTTTTCTATTCCATTAAAAAAAGTAAAGACAATAAAAACGCCATGTCTTTGAATGTTGAACCTTGAAGACGTTGTAGCTCTTGTGTACAAAATCCAAAAATAAGACTTATTTTTTCACATAATTTCTTTATACGTACGAATAAATTAAATTTAGCTATACGATGGTGATCCATTTGGACTTTCACTTCCATAAACGGTGAACTAACGCAGATTCGAAAATATCTGCAGAAGAGGAGTATATCGCAGTTAAAAACAATTAGTGAAATTTTTACTGCAGAGAAAGAACTACACTAAGACTACAATTACGATTAAATTACATGAACAGCTTTTTTAAATAGGAGAAATATATAAGTGTTAGAAAAAAATATCCATCCAATTATTATATACAGTCATTTCCATTATTACTCTACATTAGTGAAAGTATATTAAAATAAAGGGGGGAAAGTTACTTTCTGCCTGAAACACAATATTTTGTATGCGTCGGATTTTTATCGTTCTACCATGGAAATATATATGAGTAAAAGTCCTCGTGCACACTACAAAGCTCACCATACATTATGAAAGGAGAGAGAAATCAAAAAGCTAGAAAAGAAGAGTATGAATCGTATTTTGTTTGTCACTCGTGGGAATTGTAAAGCATCTCAACACAGACATATACATATATATAAAAATAGGAATAGGGAAAAAAAAAAAGAAAAGCAAAGCATGAAGTTCGTCACCCGTGTTCCCTCCAGTCCTCACATGACTAATGGAAAAAAAGTGAAAGGTGCGTGCCAGATTTTCAATTCAAAAGAGAAAAGGAGAGGGAGAGAAAATGCAATCGTCTGCACGGAGGAATGCATGACTATGACTATTTACGTGGACGTATAACTCCTCTGCTCTGTTCTCCTCTCTCCAACACCTTTCCCCGTCCAACTTTCTCCAGGACTCCAAACAACTCTAAAATACAATTCATTCTCCTTCAATTTGAATCCACATTCCACATTTTCATCTCACAAAATTCTACTGGCCTACTCCCTCCCCTATAGCGCTAGTACAAAGTCAGAGCAAGTTTCTGCTCCGGCTTCATGTACGCATACAAGAAAAGCAAAATGTAATATCATTCCTTTTCCGCTAACTATAACATCCTTTCAAAATACCGTGGGAGGGATGACATGAGAAAACAAAGCAAAGGAAAGCACTTTCACACATTCGATCACAATCCTCTCCCAATGCATTCCCCCATTCTTATTTATGTTATTATAATATAGGTGTGTACCCAGACGCCTGGCGCTCTGGTTTCTCCGTTTGGATTTCTCCTTCCTCTACTAAAGTAAGTTCCAGATTTCTATCATGTTTTAAATACAAACCCTAAACGAACTGCCGAAGAAATTAAGTTGAGCTCCTCTAGTCTATATAAATGGGAGGTAAGTACCTACATACATAATGGCGTGAGTCTCCCCGATGCAATGGAAATTCTTGGCATGAAAAACAGGAGCCTAAAATATAATGGAATGGAATGAAATACCATTCCGCCATATAGTAAAGGTCTCAACTCTGAAATGGGATGTAACACTTTCGCATTTGCCTTTTGCCAGAACTTGAGAGTGTACTCTCTGAGACTGTAACTAATGCACTTGACACTCTCCCTACAGCCACTGCTTTCTCTCTCCCACTTTCTTTTTTACACCAACCAGCTCCGCTTTTTTCCCTGAGCATAATTTTTTCAATGACACCTGTGCTAAGTGAATAAATAGCCTGCGCTCTTATAGCTTGATCCAAAAATCCAGTTGAAAACCCAGATGCTTTCTCCTGCTTGCTCATTTGAGAGGGAAAACACACATGCATAAAATATCCTTGGCCTTGACAACGTGAATTTTCCTGCCTATCCATGTAATTGCACACATTTTTTTACAAGGTGTAAGGGTATACCAATGTATAGGGAGGTACTTTCATATCGCAAAAAGATCTGTGAATTTGACTGTCATTCACAAATATGGGGACATGTAGCTCACAGGTGTGTATTATACAATATAATTACTTTTTTTCACAAATATTTTAACAAAGGAAGCATACAGAAGAACTCTCTCTCTCTCGCCCTTGTACAACTGTCGGAAAAGAGAAAATTGAACTGATTTAATGGGGGTAAAGGGAAAGGAAAGAAATCATGAATTGTCATTGTCATTTGAAAATAATTTTACTCACTCCTTGTCACACTCCTCCTTTGAACCGTTGTCAAATTCTATATTTTCTATCATTATTGGGCATTGGAGGAGCTGTAGCAAAATAAAGAGGAAAGGGGGAAAAAAGAAAAGAAGAAGAGAAAAGAATACGAGAAATACATGACACCCCAAAACTCTCAATTCTGAATTCTAAATCAGAAGAGAGGGACAAAAAAGGTGTAACCAATTTTTCATTAAACATCTTTTATTCTTTCAACAGTTTCTATAGTTCCAGGGCCAGTCCAAGTCCCAGTTTCCGTCTGTCTTTCGTCATTTCATTCTTTGCTTGTACTCAAACGCTACAGCCTCTACCCAACCTACTAAAGTACCTACCTACACACTGGGTAAGGTAAACTAAGAAAAGAAAACTAAGTCAATCAACCAACCAACCGAAATCAATTCCTGCTGTTCAGGGTCGGCTTCAACATCGGCGATATAGTAGTATATCTGAATCTTCTTATCAAGACTTCAAGGGTAAGATGCTAATATTAAGCTACACACAGAGTTTTGGTAGTATAGTGCCTTGTGCCATTTTTCATTTATAAAATGAAAAATTGAATCCTTTATTATTCCTTCTGAATATGAAATATCGCGTTGGTTGACATATTATATGAGTGAGTAATTCTATATATTATTATGTGTATAATACATTGTTTGAATGATGCAGATTGCGCATGTTATGGCATTGATTTTTTTTTGTTCGAGAGTTTGAGAGGCCCAATCAATTTAATGAAACTAGTCACAAGGATACTACAGTTCTGGTTTGTAGTACATTATGTCACAAACTTTTTTATTAATATTAATATCAATATGAAAAAAAACGTCAAAATTGCTTTAGATCCAAAATAGAAATTGCCAAAAAAGCATTTTCGGCTTAAAATAAAGTATCGGAGAAAAAGTGTTAACCACGCACAAATAAGTAAATGTAATTTACTTAAAGACATTTTCTTTTTTTTCTAAAAGGCCTTTTAGAAAAGCCTTTAAAACTCAAGTTTAAATTCAGCACCAAGAATTTTACCTTAATTTCAATTGGTTCGTGTGGACGTCAAGGAAAATTGCATATCTATATCCTGTTCAGTCATAATAGGGGTTCCATGAAAGAAACCTCCTTAATTAATTTCATATTTACATTTTAATGAAGTTGGTTTGAGTATGAAATATCAGCTAAATTTGTAAATTTGATCTTCTATTTTGAGGAAAGTATATTATTAGACTGAGTAATTACAAGTTTTTAAAACGTCAGAAAACAACGGATAGTTAAAAAATAGTTTTTTTTATTAAGTTCACATGTATTTAAGAAGTTGGGTCCATCGATATATGCGGCGTAGATACAGAAGAAATATCGAGCTTTCACTTTTAAACATATTTTATATTGAATTGTCTACATCAAAATTAATTCCCTGCTCCTTCTTTACTCGAATTCTAAAAGTGTCCACATTTTAAACGACAACCGCGTGTTGACTTCTTGCGGAGAAGCGTAGAGAGTCAAGCTTGCGATATCCACTCTGTGCTCATAAAAAACAGAGTCAAGCCATGCACATAAGGTGTATTGCACATGGCAATTCGCATTGGGCGGAAATTCCCCCAAATTATATTATATTGAGGAAAACTACCATGAAAAAAGGTTATAATTGGAACATTAATACACTTATTGACGATGCTCAGTGGAGAGGAAATCTTGGGGCTTGGGTAAGGGGGGGGGGAGGGTACATAATTGCATTGATAAAAAATAAGCAGAATATTTATATAGTTTCCGCACAGTCCGTATAGGCATAAACAGCTACGTTATGCTGGCAATGGACCTACATGGTTGTAATATAGTATTGTTAACCTTGCTATTATTATTGTATCGTGGAGTTCCGGTATCGGAAGCGGTGCAGCTGGTAGTATGGCTATATTTGAGGTTGGGGTTCAGGCACAAAAGTAGCCTATACACAATAATGTTTTTTTCTCTCGTCTACTAATATTTTCCTTGAATGACTTGAACTTGGAGAGTAGACGAGCGGGCTCTATTGTTGTGCCATAAAATCGTATGGTAGTTGGTACTCCGTATTCCGTATACACACGATTCATTCGCCAAGTGTTTATATTGCCTATTGTACTACAACAGAGTAGAGAGGGTTTGAATTGATCGTCAATGTGATGCCTTATTTGGATTGGGAAGGAGAGTGAGGATGAAGGGTACAAAGCAAGGTGAAAGCACACTGATTGAGAGTGCATATTTACTTTTGCGACGGCCAAACAATCTACATTCACCTCTCCTCCACTCCTGTTTCACGATTATTAGTCACATCTGACGATGGAGTGAACTGAGGCACTTCCTGGAGCACCTGCTGCATTTCAAAAGAACCAACACCAATTTACAGGAGCACGCATTATAACAATATGCCCTCCCCCACCCCCCGAATCAACCCGCTTCACAATTTTCTTTGTAAAATGTCTCCTTTATGTTCCTATCCCTATCCTATTACATGCGTACGCTATACAGAACAAACTGTCAATGCTATACTGTGCTATACTGCGAGACAGTAATAAGGTTAAGGTAACATACCTATATTTATTTTGAGTGAGAGTCCAACATTTTAGAATAGGAACGATAAAAGATCCAAAATATAAAATATTATGATTATTAATAGCAAACGCATTAATATAAAGACCCAGGTGGATTTAAGTGGGAGGAGAGGGGAGCAAGACGTCTCAATTAAGTGAAAGTGAAAGTTATTCTTCGCGGTTCAGGAATGGGTAAATCACCGGGTCGGTTTTGGATTGGGTCATATAGCCTGTATAAGGTTTGTAATATCAACATAAAACGTAGACGTAATGTCATTATAATAAAATAAGCTCAACTTCCCCTACAGCTCTTATCTCTCACTCCGATCGTCGCTCTTTCCATACACTAAATTTAAATTTCCTTTCTATTCTCAACTTTCACCAGACCAAGAGATACAAAACCTAGATTCTATTTAAAATAAATACAAAATATAAAATGAAACCTGAAGCTATGCAGAAAAAATTTATATCTATGTATCTTTGCCTGGTCTGACCTCTGCATCTGCACTATGTGTGCTCTACAGGCGACATTCATACGACTATACTGTGTTCCAGACCCCATAACAGACCACTTCACCTCGTCTCCCGTCCTCGTTCAATTTACTTTAGCGTTAACTTTAATCTTCATAATATACTTGTATCTTGTATCTCCATTGTTAATAGTATTCAATTTCCCATGCCGCAGAGTTGGCTGAATTGACGTAGGGCAAGAGCAGGGAGGAGGGGATCGTACGGAGGGCTACGAAACCAAACCAATACATGGGTCGATATTGATATCCACATAATTACACATCCAGTTGATGACTGAGAGTATATTGTGTTTGTAATAAATATGGCTGAGCTAGGCGAGTGCATGACTTTGATTTACATTTTCCGTCTCGACGACATTAACATGACGGGAAGGGTTGAGGGACTGTGAGACTCGGAGGAAAAAGAAGAAGAAGAAGAAGAGATTATATAATCGTGGTCATGATTATGATTCCAAGTACTCAACTTGAGCTTGTCAAATTATCTCTAGGAGTCAGTCTATAGAGTTCACAAAAGAGCTCTACACACAACAGCCAGAGCCCAGTAGACGGTCTGGGTCTCCCTACTCCTCGTAGTGGTAGGTTGTAGGTTGCCGGGTGAAGGGTTCTAATCGTAAGACCACTCAACTCTCTTATACACGTACTCCCTACAATCTCCACACTCCTTTCCCTCCACTACGCCAGAGCCCCAGCTTCTGATTTCCTTTTGGTTTCGGTTATGGGTGGATAGGGTCATATCACGAGTCGGTTGTTTGGTTGTTAGTTGAACCTTTGTACTTGTCCCAATCATTGGATTTTGGATCCCCATGCAACATGCGTCTCCTATGTGCTTTCCCCACTCTTCACTGTGCTCTGCTCTGCTCTGTATGCAGGTGGAGTCGTGGAGTCGTAGCTCGTACTGGCTGAGGATCACTAATGGAAATCCGAGACTTGTGCTTTCATTACACTGATGATGATGATGATGATGATTTTGATGATAATTTAAGTTTTCTATACCTTATCCTTCATCCGATTCCTCACTCTCTCTCTCTCTCTGGAACGCAGTAGATCTCGGGAGAGAAAAGAAGACTCAGCACCGACTCTACTAGTTCTACTAGATTGAACTGAAATGAAAGCTAGGCTAGGTAGGTACTTCCACAGTACGTAGAGATAGCTCAAGAGAGAAAGACATATATGATTTTAGCTAGGAGAAAGTAAAATTCAGCAAACTGACGATGTTTCAAGGCAAATCTCTCATATGGTCCGTACGCCGTTATGTTCTAAACAAGTTGGTGTCAATTACAATAACCTGATTAGAAACTACGCTTCATTATAATAATACAATGTAAAGTAATTGTGTAGAATTAGATTGTAGGAAATGTGCGCTCAAGTATATGTATGTTCTCTCTAATGAAGTCATGCCAGAAGGAAATGAGGGTGCTTAAAATATTTATGACTTGTATGCAGATCTGCTCACATATTATTACTACTCTATTACTTAACAATATGCTTTACAGAAATTATAAAGCTCATTGTTCACAATGCGTGCATATCAGGAAATAGAGAGGCATCTGCTCCCTTTAAATTTGCTAAGTTTTAGTGTCATTGTTTAGTGTATAGTTATATGCATAAGGTTTCTGCAATTTTCCATTACAAAGGGGCGGGACTATATTTCGTTAATATTAGTATGTTAGAATGCCAATATTGCATATTGCATTCTAATGTGAAGGTTACCACATCAGAAGTTATTATGATGATGTTCAGTGTTTAGAATGCCAGTACGGCATATCCTCATTCTAATGAAAGTCAACACAACATAAATGTTGTGATAATGTTTCAAACAGTAATGTATAATTACCATTTAACTATTTGTGTATAATAAGATCAAAAAAAAATCAAATAATCGCTTTATTGTCACAAACTCACAGCGTTACTACACTGATTTCCAGGAATGGACACT
>JAQFZE010000664.1:0-23678 GCA_034695245.1 Dicyrtomina saundersi | reverse complement strand
ACTATATTGAATCTTGAGTGTAGTGCTTTTCGAGATGAAACGAAACCATCTTCAATATTTTGTAACGAAGCCACTGATAAAATCGCGTGGTATATATTAATAACAACCTGAAAGAGAACGACCCAGAAATAAAACCAAAATAATAATGGTGAAAACGATTTTTTTTATCATCATAATAATAAAACAAGAATAAACATAAACATGCACTAGTTTGTTTTTTTTTGTATATTTATAATACAGTTGCATAATATTTTTTATTATTAAATATTGACAATGGCTATTTATTAATAATAATTATGATTCATATATTTACGTATTTACTTAAATGTACTTGTGTATAATTTTTAATTAAATCCCTTAGAAATTCTCACTAATTTTCTTCACCTTTCTTTATATCTTTTGAACAATGACTGACCACACCATAATAATGATAATATATGACATACACACATTAAAAAACAATGACAACAATAACGTAGTAATAACAATAAATGTATATTTCACTTAAATACAATAAATTTTAAAATTAATAATAATAATTATGTATCCCGTATTCATACTTCAATATTAATCAGTGTGTGTATTTTAATAATATTATTATTAAATAATATCTGTGTACTGTATAGTTGAATGTAATGTAACAATAATTTACATATAATATAGTAATATAGTTTTAAAATATACAATTTGACTTGGGTTGATTTAATTACACAAATAACAGTAATGATAATATGATGAGTTCAATAATTGTTTGTAGAGATATTATAGTTGTAATAATAGTATTACTAATTATACATAATAATTATTTCTTGTTATTTGCTTCAAAACGCATTGCGTTCCACACAGGTAAATCGTACTTGACAGTAGTAGCAGTATATAAGTAATGGTTGAAATAGTTTTGTATTGAAATATTAATATGTAAGTAATAATAATATTGTAATTAATGTGGTGACGTTCCTTGTAGTACATAATAGTATTTTAGTTTTATATAGTCATACTAGGTAAATATATAATTATATATCAGAGTGTTAGAATCGTATTTTTGTATATTTTTTACAATAATATTCAATGCATTCCTCCAAGAGTACAAAAGTTCGACAGTTTTCCCTTTCATCATTTTTAAAGTCAAGTTAATAAGTTTGTAATTTTATAATTTATTTTACATCTCCATTATTATCTGAATATCAACACTATTATCAATTTAATATTATTATGTGTATGCAGTACTTGAGTTAGATTTTGTAGAACCTTGTACGAATATTACTTTTTTCTTTTTACAAATTACAAAACAAAACGAATCACTTTTCTCTGGGGTGGCTTATACACAGTACGTACATTAATTCAAAACTTATTAAAAGATGTAACTACTTGCGCACACGAGTAAATCTTAAATCCGATTTTTTTTACGATGACGTCCACAAAATAATTATTTAAGATAATAATAATAATTTATTATTATAATTTTTAGGCTTATGCATAGCATTAGTATTCGATTCAACCAGCGGCGACACACACAAACGTCCCATAATAACTCTTTCAATTAGTAAATTTTAATTATCTTCCTCTTTAATCAATTTAAATAGCTATATGCGCACCATTGTAAATTTTAAATCCATAAAATTATTGGACAGTTCGATAAGCAATTGTAATAATTCATATATACTTAAAAGCTATGTAGACTACACCCTATAGTTATTTTCAATTTCTATAATATTTTTCCTTGCCTCGTTTCTTTAAGCTTATAAAACGATAGTTTTCTACGGCTACGATACGACGATGTCTGAGTCGAAGACAATATTATTCTGAATCTAATCTATTATTTTAACTATATAAAATGTTGTAGTAATAGTATTATGATTAACCTAAAAAAAACTAGCCGAAGTCGAAACAACTAAATTCTATCAATGGATCAATTTGATACTTAATCATTAACGTTTTTTTTATACAAATTTTTACAGAATTCCATCATCCCCAGGAGGACAAAAGACAAATTGTGGGCAATATACTAACCTTAATTCCCACACATTGTTCCACCTATACTAATCCGAACATGGTTGATCTATAAGTTTCTAAATAATATAATTTTATTATGTATTTGTATGTATGATTACGATCTATGTACATAAGATAGTAATATTATATTATGAACAATATCTCTTCTACAGTCCCTAAATAGTATGATAAATCTTATGTAGCATATCATTATATATAAATTGCTCATGAGCAACAACACGTAATTTTACCTATGTACCACGCAGTTTACATAGTATAGCATCAACAACAGTAAATAGTAATGAATAACAATAAATTGTAACAACTATTTTTTGTTTTTGAATAATTGAAATTTGTCCCGAGTACAAAATCTTGTGTGTGTGTGTGTCTCTATACGATCACAATACGGTACCATTACATACAATATATATAACTGAATGAATAATTACTAATTAGACTCTGAACTCTGGGAGGCGGGGGTTTAGAATTCCCGTCGCCTTCTCCCTCTTTAAACTACGAATACGTATGTTTATAATTTATAATAATATAATAACATGTTTTTTATATAGAAAAGTATAGTGTTGTTATAGTGGTTTGGTTTTTTTTAGTTGTTACCTCAATCATTAAGATTACATTTCTAATTTGCACCTTTTGACATTTTTTACCTTCCGCTATTCAGTTTCAATATATATTAAAATAAAACGAAACAAAATAACACAACAAACCCTTATTGTTTAACTTTTGATGAATACATTATTCTTAGCGATTGACGAAAATCGAAAATATTAATATATAAAATGTTGAAATATGTGTGTTTTTTAATTAATAATAATAATAATTGTAATTTGTGTATCTGCAAGGAGCAGACTCTTATAGACACAATATATAATGAATAATATAGTATACGTACGTAGCATCAAAATGTATGATAATATATTAAATTGTTATATTTTAAATAATATAAAGCTTCAATAACTTTGCTTGTCTATATAATTTTTGTAGAGTATAGCAACATAGATGAGTGTGTTTTAAGTCACACGGTCATGTCTGAGACTATTTTGTAGTATTTAAATTATTTTGAAATAAAAATAATTATAGACCATTATACTTTGGTTTTTTTTAAAATATGCAAATATTAATAGGTATGTAATGTAATAATTATATGTATGTACTCAACGCTTTTCAAAAAATAATACAAAACGAAATTAAACTGATCTATATATGAACAATTATAATATGGACAACAATATTTTTATATAAGATAAATTTTTAGAATAATGATGGCATATTAGTATCATTTATAGTTTAGTCTCGTATGGATTAACAAAAGAGTTTTACCCACTGAATCCAAGCGAATGATTCAGAATCGTCTCAATTGTGTACAAAAACAAAATTAAAATCAAAGACAAATCAAAATTAATAATGAATCATATATGCGCGTGCAATACAACAATACGAAATCTACATCAAACAACAACGACAAAGATAGTGTTTCCACAGTTGTACAGTTATTATATATAAACTGATAGAATTAGAATGAATCATGAAAAATCTCACTCTTTTATATTTCTTACTTTCGCTCTCTATTATTTCTCTCTCGCGCTATTTAAATGGTGATTTGATTATAAACAAGTACTTCACTCATGACGGACTGACAGATAAACAGGACTGACTGACAATACAATAATATCGTAACTACTACTACTACTATTATTTATGTTAACATTTTAAATTTACTATATTAAAACGTACTTACGTACACAAACCGCTACCCCCTCGAATTCGAGTCCAAAGGCTCCAAATATTATACTTATATATATTGTACACACAATAACTACAGATAAACAACACATGTACACTCAAAGAACCATGATCAACTGACTCTTAAACTTATTAAACTCTTCAATAGTCTACACATCATGATCATACATAGGTATATTCTACTTTCTAAAACTACACATATTTACACAACTATGGTGCTTTCTTGGGAAACGATCCGCCTATTTCATATCTAGTAAATATACCTTAAAATCTGAAATCGAGACGATAATATTGTAACTAATAATGTTATTTGCTATAGTAATAATAGAAACCTTATTCTTTCTGTTTACAAGACGGAGTAAAATTAAATGATAATATAAAGAAAGATAATATGTATATATATAAATAGGTGTATTCATATTGTAAATGTTCGTTTTTGTTTTCTTTTAGATTAGTTAATGGGTAAGATAGGAATCTCCAATGTTCCCGTAGGCATCCATCTTGAGTCATCCATTGCATCCAAAAAGTCATTGGACCGGTTCAGAAAATCCTGGTTTAGACGTTCCACATCAATCGGCAAACAGTGCTCTGTCAGTCAGTCATTCACAAAAGTAGTAGTTCAAAATCCTTGTAATTTCAGAAATTACAGAAAAACACAATTTCAAAATTTGGCATCGTACTTACATGTATGCACTACTTACTAAATACTCGTAGTAGTACGATGTGACAGAACTAATAGAACACAATGTCATCTCAGAAAGAAGTGTGTACAAAATAAAGTGAAAAATGAAATTTAGCGTACAGCACGGGATAACGAAAGCGAATAAGAAATACTTAGCTATGACGTATTGCCTTCAAAAAGCTAAAGACAAAAGGTTGCATTAACCTAGATTTGCATAAAGAGAACCAAGATTTTTACAAATGAATGTTGGTAGGTAGATAGGTGTATACTAGGGAGTAATATCTATTCTCATACCCTACGACCAAACCAAGCAGCAAGCAAAGCAAAACAAAAATTCATTTTTGATTATTAATGGGACATGATGACTCATGGAAGTCAAACTCACCAACAAGCTCGTATTCGTCCTCTGCCTGCTGATTAAGGGCATGTCCATGATGTTGAACTGCATGTGCAACAGGCATAGTCATCGCCCCTGGGTAGTGACCACCGGCAGGCGCTAACTGAGGTTGCTGTGGAGGTGCCTGTTGCTGAGCATACGAATAACTTGGATCGTAGTAGTTTCCATAATTGTTTTGCCAAGCCGCATAATTCTGCCAATACTGTTCGTAATATTGGGAATACTCTTGGGACTGAATTCCTGGTTGGGGTTGATTACCACCTTGACCGCTCCTAAAATCATTGAAAACACCGAGATTTTTACACCTTGACTCATACACGTTAAAAAAAGAGACTTCTAATCCACAAATAAGACAAATGCCTTTAAACAAAAGTACCCCTTACCACATAGCTTGGACTGCTGCCATGGCTTGTCCCTGTAAAGGATTATTCCCTTTCTGACCTCCAGCTCGATTTATAGCTATACTTACTCGTAGTGCTTTGCTTCCGATTCCCTAGAATATGAAATAAATTATGTATTCATACGTATATGTAGAAATTATACGCTGATTTTTCATTCTAGTAAGTAAGGGTCATTTTGTAACTCCCCTCATTTAAGATTGAATGAGAACTTAAACATGCAATAATAATACACTTGTGAATTAAGTAAATGTACACCTACCTTGCACCCATTCATTTGCATCAAGGCATCTTTTTGCTCCTCTTCATCCGCAAACCGAACAAACCCGTATCCTTTACTAAATCCATTGGTATCTAGGATAACTAAAATGATCCAATCGTTTAATACAAACAAAATAGAAGGCGCTCTTCAAAAACATCAAATCACATTATATAATCCAATTTTAGATATTATATTACCTTTGGCAAGTCGAACGGTTGGATACCGAGATGCAAATCCTTTGTACAGAGTGTAGTCATCAACATCAGGGCTTAAATCTCCGATCCAAAGTGAAAAATCTTTATCCATCGCTTGCTTCCCTCCCAAAGAAGTATGATTTAAACGAAACTTTGTAGGCGGATGGGAATTCGGTATCATTTTATTGTTAAGCTTATGCATGGCGGTGAGGGCAGAGAAATCATCTGGAAATCTACATAAAATTCATAACATTAAACGTCGTGATGGTTGATTAGATTAACCTTTTAAGTCATGCAAGACAACTTTATTTTCGAAATTAATTACAAAAATTCTTACTGGACAAAGCAATAACCCGCTGGCTCTCCGGTGAATTTGTTTTTCATCATTTTCACTCCAGAAATCACCTCACCCATTTGGCTGAACGCGTTTCGGATGTAATTTTCATCCATGTACCGTTCCAGCTGCATAACAATAATAATCATTACTGGTCAACATGTTAACAAAGCATTAACTACCAACAACCAACACCACAATCTTATATTGAATAGCATATAAAAGCTCTACTAATTCCATTCAAGTAAAAATAATTATGCATCAACCACAACAATAAAGATAAAATGGTTAATCTAAAATGTTTTACTGTCTCTTAGCTTCAAAACACTAAGATGCATACTGCCGATTGTTAACATTCTAAAATACAACAGGATATACCGCGTGACACAGTATTCTGTTTGTTTTCCAAAGTGTGCACATGTTTGTTTCAATGACTACTGCTACTATAATATATTATGCGCTAATAACATTGTTCTTCTATAGCCTGCTAAACATTCGGATTTGAGATGCAAAATGTACCCGCCGGTTATAAGTCATTTTTGATTAAAAAATGTACTCTGATTTGCCCCAAAATGAATGATATGCAGTCCAGTCATACTTCTTGCATATAGATTCTGCCTGGGTCAACCATTTCAGTTCAAAGTTAGGATTTTAAGTACAAACAAACCACAATGAATTCACGAAACATCCATTTATCAACAACAACTCAAAACTTACCGAACCCATCCACAAAACTCCGACTTGACTGGCCATCTTGTCTGTTGAAAGTTCTAGAGGATAAGACTACAAACGACGAGAATATATAATTGAGAACAACAGTCGGATGTGTGACAATGATGAGGGCGACGACAATAACTAGAATTTAAAAAAAACAAGAAAAGTTAATGACATCAGAACCAATACCATTAACCATATAACATTTTACTCGCTAAAAACTGTAGTAGTTTAATAGTCCTCCATTAAGATATCAGAAGCAGAATCAAACAAAACTAAATTGATTTCTTAAAAACAATAAAATTACAATACAACGGAGAAAATCTTGTAGATCCACACAACTATCTACTAGTGCCTAGTAGTGTCAAACTTCACCAAATAACCCTAAAGCTTTGTACTTTTCAACAATCCAGCCAATGATCACACCAGAATTCAATCAACCATTAAAACTGGGGCCGGGCCGGGTCACCTAACATACTACACACAGATATATTCCTTTCGTTTAAACACACCTTCTCACCTATTTGAAATTGGTTCGCACTCGTAAATTCCTCGAGAGAACGCTTATTACGTATTTTGCCGATGCCGAGAAGCCTAGAGGAACTTCTAAAGTATCAACTATCTCGATAATATTACTAGTGTACAAAGTTTCCAGGAAAAGTTGACATGAACGAGAGAAGAAGATAATTAGACGTACCTACTTACACACACACACAAACTAAGGAAACTACTGTTAAAAGAGGAGAACAGGTTTTTTTTTTTCAAAAAAGACTGATTGATCCAAGTTTTAAAAAAGAATATATATTACGACTGATAAGAGAAGTGATGTGTGAGTCTGTGAGTGAACAGTCAGTTATTAAAAGAGTATTAGGTAAGTATATGAAAACAATACGGTACGTTATTACACTTACTAGTAGTTTTGGGATTGGAGAGATTGGAGTTTTTTAGAGCTCTCTGGACTTGGATTTGGTTTAGGAGTAAGTACAAGTATGTTACGTTACGCTTAGGTTACGTTTGATGCTGACACACAACCCGTCCAACTAGCGCTACTACCACTACTCTAGTACACTCTACACACACGGAATAATACACCAAAAAAAGAAGACCCAACAACACATATGAATGAGTACGACATTCGACTTGGACAACCCTCAACCAAACAGCAGCAAACACACAGTTTCGTCTGATGATCCTTTTTCCTTTTGCTGTGTGATGATGATGATGACGAAGTGCTCGTGTGGGTTATATGTACGTCCCGTGCCAGTGCCACTTCACTTGAAATCAGTTGAGAAAACTAGCTGATCACAGGCCGTCGTCGTCTCCCGTATGTAACTTAATAAAAGCGAACCTACTCCACCTATTACTCGTCAATACATACTAAGAAATCCGTAGAATTAGGAATTATTTTAGCCCAAGCTCTGAGTATCACAAAATCCCAACCCAATATGCAATCCAATGGCTCGTCTCTTTTCGTCTATACGGTATGCAGTGGAATAGGATTTTTTGGCTGTTAAATCTTATAGTTTTACACACTAATGCAATGTAACCAAACCAAAACGAAGGCGACGGCATATGTAGTTTTAGATAGACGGCGATTGGGCATGTATATAACTTTTCCACAATTTACATGGTGTTGGTTTTTGGTGGCTTGACTTTTAGCATAGCACAGCCTTGCCTCAGTTGCCTCTTGCTTCCCTATGAAATCCAATGGACGGCTTAAGTACATACGGCACGACGTACGTACATAATATGCGAAACCATCCTGCTTGAGATTTTAGTGGTAGTGGTAGTAGACGAAATTACTACGAGGATTTTCTCTCACGCAGCCGCACAATGCTAATGAACTAATGCCTCTAGGAACCAAGCCACGCCGTTTTCACTCCATTGTCTCACACTCACGTAGCCAGTTCTAACTTCATGTCCCGTGGTACGCTGCTCCCTCCCAATGGGACAAGAGATTGAGTGCCGCTCTGCCGCAAGAAAATCCTCCAAATTCAAATTTGGGCGCTCATTTTTTATCCTTGCTTATTTTCTTACGACCAAATGATATAACCTGCACCGTACGTTGGTTTTGGTTTTGGTTACGTCGGTGTCGGTTTCGGTTGCGTCGCTACGTGTCTTGTGTTCTGTTTCTCTTGCAATTAAACCAGCCGGCCTTCCTTCCCCCGCCTTCGTTGTTCGTCGGCCGATTCTCGTTCTCCCTTCCTTTTCTTCACAATTTTCACATCTAATTTTCATATTCATTTCGTCGTGGCTGTAGGTAGAGAATGCGGCTTTTGTGCTGTAATATTCTTCTGAAATTATTAATTCCTTCCTGTCCTGAGTAAGTACGTAAGTATATGTAAGTAGTTAGTTATTTCCACAAACCCACATAGTAATAATGTAATAAGGTCCATTTCTAATCGATACGCGTGAAAGTTAAATAATTAATTTACCTAATTACTTCAGAGTAATCTTTGGGTTACTCAATTTTTTGGAGAATGTAAACTTTGCCATATAAGGTAAGCTAGCATTTACTGTAGGCAAAATATAAGTTGGCATATTTGGTATATTTATATATTTGTATAAACATCACAAACATTATGACTATACCATGTACTACCACTTTTTATTGAGATGGCCCTCTGCAAGGTTTTTGCTTTTGCACTGTTTGCAGTAGTAGTTGTAGATTTTCAGTTTTATACTAATTTATACTGTTATGCTGCTGCTTCTAAGTCTATGGTATTATTATACAGTCTGAGTCAGTCACTATATGAAATTTTGACTGCTATCACTACACTAGTGACTACTACTGTGTTCTTGCAGATCAAAAAGATTTGAGGATTAATTAAGTAACTCAAATATTCCGACTGACTCCTGTCTTGAGCAAAACCACAGTGATGGGTGATGGTTAAATGGCTCACAAAATGCTAAATGCAGGTTGGAGTTGGGGCCGGAGCTTTGATGACTGGGGCATACGCAGAACCGACCATGGAAGAGATGAAAGTGCTATAGAGCTAGAATTGATAATGGAAGGGCGAAGAGCATGAAAACATTGTTTCGTCTGTCATTTTTGACATCTTACTTCACTTGACTGGCTCATTTTGCTGGATACTAATGCATTAAGACCTCAGTAATACTAATTTACCTTCAGGGTCACTCAATATTGCATTGACACTGACGGCTGACGGAGAGTCCAATATTAGGAGCAACACAATTTCTTATTTATTTTTCGTGTTTATTTTGTTCATAGTCTAATGACATTATGACCTTCATTAATTTCATTATCTACTTCTCTAGTAATTTATTGAATAAAAATGTACTTTGGTTAACAGTTAAGGAGTTACTTCATATTGTAATTATTAGTCTAGTAGGTGTAGTACATAGTACATGAGAAACTGGGTTGTAAAACAAGTTTCACGTGAGTTTACTTAAGTAATACGTGACGGGATTTTAGCTTTTAAGTAATCAGAAATTCAAATTTTGACCAACTTTTAATTTTCGCTCAGCAGAAATAATTAGAAATCTATTAGTTATTGAGTGCTTATTTTTTGGCAGGTAATCACTGTACCTTTTAAGGGAAGAGACCCATATTACGTAAGCTACTAGGGTGGGTGGCAGTTTTTCAAAATGATGATGTGCAATGTTAAAGATAGCCATTTACGCAGTGGTTAAGGGGGTGACAATAGGGGTGGGTGGGTGCCAAAATTTCAGAAGAATTGCTTACGTAATATGTGTCTCTTCCCTAAAGCTGACATAATATTGTGCAATGCAGACTTGTGTGGGATTCTAGATTCTACTTCGGAGTGACTTCGAATACATAGATTTTTTGGAAAGAAACACGCGTTTAAATTTTACTGATGTGATTTTGATACTATGGAAGGAAAGTGTTCTGGGGCGAGGGGAGAATATCCGGGAGGAAAATGCCCTACAACCTGGTGGAATACATTAGAATACAATTATTAATGAAATTGGGTGTCGATATTTTTGTAGCTTATTATTGGAATTATTTCAATTTTAGTTTTTTTTATTTTATGAGTAAAACAAAATGTAAACATTGCGTCACAAACATTTGGGTTATAAGTAGTTGTTATGTTGTTCGGTCGGTTGATGTTCTCTTTTGATTTTCTCATTTCCAATCCTTGCGGCGCATTTGTAACGTTGTATTCTAATGCATCGATGATCAAGTTATTTGAAGTTATTTTTACTAATTTGCACATTTTAAAAATCGAAATGCAATTTTTAAAGGTCTAGGATACAGAGGTGAGTACTTGTCCTCAGTCATCGCTAAATGAGTATTTCTGATAACCGTAGCGGAATTATTTTATTTTATTTTCTCTATAGTAATTTATATGGTGGAAAGCTAAGTGCCTACCTACTTTTGACCAGAGTTTGTTTGTCACGACTCAAAGTCACGACTTACTTAACTTAATGTGTTAAATGTCAGGATATGTTATTAACTTTTAACCACGGCTCGTGGTTAAATATAGATTGCCATTGAAAGGGTTTGGAAGCCAATTTTCGGTGTAAATGCACTGATTGTAATGCATATTACAGTGTCTGCATTATTGTACAACGATATAGTTCAATAATATAACGAATTCTGTTAACGATGTTTCCAAAACTAATTATGCTTTCAATTCCCTTTTTCTATGACCTTAAATTGTTATTTAGGATCTCGCGTTATTTTATGCTGACATACCTTGGCTGGTGCTGGTATTATTGTTCGTGCCACCATTCTGTAGTAATACATTTTCTATTCTACTATTAATTCTGTTCTGTAATGTAATCTTTAAGGATTAAGTACTATAGTGGAATTACCATATCGTCTGTGAAGAATCAAAATGACCCGACCCATATCCAATTTAAGCTACAATCAAAATGAGCTATATGTCATAAAAACAAAATTAGAAACATGCTTTAAATGTTAATTAGGAGTTTCTGAAAACCGTAAAATGTTCTATTTACATGTTTTTGAAAAGGTGCAAAATGTTCTAACTCCATGTTTTTGACAAGGTGCAAAATGTTCTAATTCCATGTTTTTGAAAAGGTGCAAAATGTTCTAATTCCAAGTGTTTAAAAAGTGTAAAATGTTGTATTTTCATATTTTTGAAAAGTGCAAAATGATCTACTTAAATGCTCTCAAGACATATTTGAATATTTTTGTGGATAGGTGATATTGTTTTTAGCTAAAAATAGATATGGGTCATTTTGGCTCTTCACAGACGATATAGTTATATGCAATAGTAAGGGTGTTTGAAAGTCAAGTTTCTGTTGATTTGCATTTAAGTACTTTCTTGCTGTTCTTGCAAAGCTTTATTTTTTTAAATCTTTTTAAATAGAATGCATTCACTGTACTTAATATTTAGTGGTTGCATATTAGTTGATGTATGAAAAAACAGTAAACAGTACACGAGGACGGAAAACATAATATACTTTTGTATTTTTGTATTTACACATAATAATCATAAATATTTATTAATATTATTTTATGTACATAAATGCGACGTTGTACGAGTAATATAAACATTTTATTGTATTCTGTTCAATTCTATATAATACATAAATAATAACATAGTGGTTATAGGGTTTTAAAAAAATCAAGTTCGTTCAATCTATCCTGTCACCTGTTGTCATCATGCCAATAATAAGTCGACGGCGGATTTAAGTGTATATTTTTATCCTTCTGTATTGTTCCTTCTTAAATGTACGACGACTATTGAAAATGAAATATTTCAGAAAAGTAATAACAATAATTAATAATAAGTATCATGATTCAGGTTCATATACATTACCAAACAATTTTTAATTGGTTTGAACGATTTAAAGTTTTAATTTTTCTGCGCAAATGACTTTTTCTTCTTGTTTTTTAATTGGTTCTTCAAACATGGATAAACATGAATGAAGTTGATAAAGGTCTTGTCTGATGATATTCATGTCCGTGATGAGGAGCGTGCTGGATATTTTGAGTACTCTCTTCCATCCTTCTCATGTTAGAAAAGAGGACACGAACATTTGGATTTTGATCATTACTATTAAATGGAAGACCCGCATTGGGATGACTCTGATGATGAGATTCATAGAAGGTAGTTGGAGGCATTGTAGCCTTATAAATATCTGAAGGAGATGGAATAAATTCCTCATTCCGCTTTACGTAGTCCAGTTCCGGCTCCGGTGGAGATTTGCTTCTCAATCTGAAGGATTCTACGATTGGTTCCGAATGCGACAGTTGTAATTTCTGCTCATCGATTAACTTTGAGCCTGTGACAAGGCTGAGAGTCTGGGGAGATTGTCTCATGTAGACGGTGGTGGTTGTCGTAGTGAACTCGTCAACTTCCTCCAGCTCATCCATTGGAATTGGCAAGGGAGACATAATCGTTGTTATTTCTTCCACTTTGACAAAAATGTTCCCTGTGCTTCTGGTTTCGGATTTCTTTTCGCTCTCGGAGGAGGAGGAGGAGGATAACAAAGATGCCATTGTTTCTGCAAAATGAAAATTACAAGTCATTACTGTACTTAAAAGACTCAAGTTACATGCCTAATTACCTCCTAAATATAATTCCGTATTTAATAGTTAGCAGTTTTCTGTACTCATTAACACATCAAACATCGCCGCAGTGAAGTCCCAAAATGATCCATATCCATTTTTAGCTAAGAACAAAATTCACTGTCTACAAAAAAAAATGTAAATATCGTTATCCTAGAAAACGGAAATAGAACAGTTTTCACCTTTCAAAAATATGTAAATAGAACATTTTGCACATTTCAAAAGTATGCAAATAAGACTTTTTACACTTTTCTAAACATGTGCAACTAAAACATTTTGCACTTTTTAGAAACTGGCAATTACAAAATTACGTATCTATCTCATTTAGTGTTTTTTGACATAGCTCGTTTTGTTTCTAGCTTAAATTGGACATCATGGGTCATTTCTATGTAAACTTCCACTTATTTAAAACTTTTTTAGGTTAGTATTGTATGCTTACGATTAAGATCAGGGACCTGTTTCTGCCCGGTGGTATTTTCGTTCTTATGATCAAGCTCGGAACTTGAAGAACTATTCAACATCGTCTCAACTGGAAGCTCTTGTTCATCATTCGTGACTACTGTTGTTGTATTTGTATGAGTGTCATAGCCATTAGTATTTTGTACTTTTGCCTTTGTTTCATTACCCGTCATATTAAGTTCGACCACGTCGCTGATCTGCCCTGTTGTCCTTAAATAGGTGTCGTTTCCTAGTTGGTCTTTGGCAGAGTTTGACAACGCCATGGTGGCATTTTGATCTTGATATTTATCTTCCCCGATTGAACTGAAATTTAACCCGATTTTACTGTTCGTGTCAGGCTGCAGTGGACTTGGGCCTAGTAAGAGTTTAACTGTGACATCGTCTGTTACTGTCACGTCTTGAGATTTAGTTCGATCCATGTTAATGACTGCTCCTGAGACTCCTGACATTGGTGTCGTACTCATTGGAACGGTTTCCATGGACTGTGGGTCAAGTTCCTCTGACTCGGTTCCTTGTCCATCTCCATAGTCGGTTGTGTCTGGAATATTTGACATTGAAGATTGTCGTTATTAAAAATGGCTTTTATTTTAACCATGCAATAATACTCTGAATTCACACAAAATCGTAACGTAATCCAAAATATTTTTAATGATTTAAAATATGCTGTAACTTATTAGTGTGTCACGTCGCACAAGTTTTTTGCAGTGATTTTATCAGTAGGTCAAATCGGTCGTGAGATCATTGCTATCTGACTTTAGTCTAACCTTGTTTAATTAAGTACTTTCCTTTTGAATTTAATTCTGTATAAACTAAGTAGGTAATGGATATTTCCCAGATGTCTATAAAATTATTAATTAATCCACATCCTTCTCGTTACGTATCCAGTGGACCACATTTTATTACGTAAGGAGGAAAATTTTAGCAAAGAAAAAATAACTCACCGGTATCGGTATCAGTATCAGTGTCATTTGTATTGCTGGAACTGAAAATACCACTTCCGTCGTCTTCGTCCCCATTAAATGCAAGAATACTGCGTTGTGGTTGAGGTAGGGATTCGAATTCCGGTTCTAATTCTAATTCTGGATTTAATATTTTGGGTGGGACTGTCCGAGGGTACTTTCTATTCCTAGGAAATATGATTGACATGCTATCTTCTGGCTCTTCTGATTCTGACTCTGGCTCTGGCGATGGTCTAAAATCCGTCGGCGATGTTTCTCCCCACGAGATCACATTTGTATCATTTTCCTTGTCATTATTGATCATCGGCATGGTCGCTATAGGTATCGTAATAGGAATGAGTTGCTCCTCAAAAACAATCGCTAAAGGATCCATCGTAGTTCCTCTTGTAGTACCTTCGTCCATATCTTGATTTTGAGAATTTTCATTTCCTGAGCTTTCCTGCTGGATCTGTTGAACCGTTGGGACCACCGTTCCTGTTCCCGTCATGTCAATTATATCTGGCAGTTGGAAAATAAAGGGATTTCATTACTCAAGTGTACATAAATAGGTACATACATTACAAATCAATTATAGCTATAGATACATATCTACGTAAAAAAAAGTACAGATTACAGGTCCCCAATTAGTCACACTTTTTATACAATTTACAGTTTACAATTTATATGTATATGGTAACAACAACAAAAAATTGCCAAACATAAAATAAGGTACCCTCACACATAATATCCCCGTCTAATTACATGTCTGAATTTTTATAACTATTGAATGTATAACAATTAAGTAATAGCCTACTGACACAGGTAGGTATCCACACAAAATTATAAAATCCCACAATTTATTAATCAATGAGCCATATACCCCAAATCCCAAATTTAAAAAGCTTTATAGTCTACATTAAATTCGAGTCACTTAATTAACTATAGAGACGCTCATACATTGAACACTGGTGTACACCCATAGTATAGTATTTTATATAGTAAAATATAAAAGTGCAAATAACGTTCAGTACATAAGGCCAACGAGAGTGCAATTTAAACTGTTAGACAGGTACGTAATATCGCTATTTCTATTCATTTTTGATTCTTTTGAATTTAATTTTCACATTTTTATAGTATTAAGTATTTCCATCTTCGGTATTTTGTGCCAAGCATCTAAATTCTAAATCTAAAATCCACACTGTGTAGTGTGATACAATTATTTGCTACAAACACTTTAAGCTATGCAAAGCTCCCGTGATCTGCACGTGTGTGAGCGAATATTCCCATAAAGCCTTACTTGCCTGCATGCATATAGGAACAATAATATAAAGTATATATTACTTAGGTACCTACTTTAATATTAAATTTTTTTCGTGGACTTTAGCATTAATGGCATGACGTTGCGTTGTTCGGTCGTTTTATAGCTTAATAATCCGCTCTCACTAGTCAGAGCAAAGGATTCATTCATAACGAATGGGAACAGGATCAGATTGTTAAGTAGGTATTTCTATCTAAATCTTTATAAGCAAAAGCAAAAACAACTCCCAGGAAACGCATTCTACGCATTACAGTGTAGTACTGTGAGAGGCAGAGGCCAGCAAGCAAATATATTATTGTTTTTTTTAGTGGTGGTGGTGCTGTACGAATATACGAGGCATGGAAAATAAATTGATACAAAAAAATGACGTATTATTTTAATGCCTTCGTACTTACGTAAGATGCGGAAACCCAAACACTAGCTCTTAGCTCATTTTCTCTGGAAGGCTTAGGGGCACAGTGAAGCTAGTAGTAGTTGTGAAAATGTTATGAAAATACACAGGGCTTTCTTTATATTAACATCTAAGCAATGTGTACCTACGTACCTTGTATATAGCTACTAGTAAAGTGAACCTGGGCCGGGAACTATACTTTTAAGTAAGCAACAAAGGGTGAGGAAATGTTGAAAAATATGTAAGTACTATTATTAGTAGGTAGGTAACTGCCTAATCAGAATTTATAAAAAGCAATAATAGGAACTAAAAGCTTAATCAAGTAAAAGATAGTTTAATAGAGAGAGAGAGAGAGTAATAATGATTATTTTCTTACCGAGAAAAGTTTGTGTGGAGTTTTTTTGTGTGTCCAATATATTTTAGTAGTAGCCAAATGGTAAGTAGTACAACAGAGTAAAGTGTGAGTAGGTTGGTAGTTATTGAGTCAATGCCAGTTAATAATAGCAACAAAATTATTTTTTGAAAAGTTTTTTTATAGTAATTAAGTAGGTATATACAAACAAAATGAAAAATATAGGGATATGAGAAAAAAAAGTGCAACGACAACAGTTTTTCAGCAGAGAGACATAAGATATATTATTGCAAAAAAAATTCCATTAAAATTTTTTTTTTGAAATTATTGGAAGCAATTAATTATTACGATACGATATATACGATAATAAAGATGTACGATTTGTGTACGCATGTACATAATATAGTAATACTTTTGGTAAGAAGTAAGTTTTTGCAGCGACCTTTACATATTGTATAATATTCGTATATAGGTATAGAATAGAGCACTCCTCTGTTCAGCTATGCTATACTATATCATTATCAAAACTCAACGCGAAAGTCACTTTTAAAATACCACACCATGCTAAAACTTACTATACAAAGTATTAATTGAATAGTTATTATATTTAACATTATTAACCTTTGACAGATTAAAAGGGGTGTTCAGTTTACTTTTATAGATGAAATACATGCAATGGTTTTGGTTTTAATAACACTGCAAACCTTTAAAAAATCATAATCAATTCAAAAATCATATCTCACAAAATTAGAAGCTGCCATAGCCATAATATCCCCTTGATTATTATTTATTATGATCACCATAGTAAGGATATAGTCTTAATTTATTATTGTAAATAGTTAATTTATATTTACAATACGTATTTAATCCGCTCCCTTATTTATCCTCTTTTTAGAGCACCCATCAACTAATCATCATAAACCAGCCTACTACACATATAAAAGTAAAGCAAAATTACAAATATGTTTCAGTAACTCCGTGTGGAATTATAGATTTTTTAGTTTTTTTATTTGTGTCTATGCATGAGCTAATCTATACATGTATTTTACGTAGTTTTATTTTACAAACTACTCACTACTGAGATATATTTTACATCCGTATTATACTTACAACAAAAAAACGACCGTGGCCTTTTAGTGTTTGCGGTGGAAATGGAAACTATCGGCAAGAATAAAATTCATGGTTTTTGTTAAACGATAAAATTCTGACAATAATATTTTATTGTGAATATTATTATTAGTAGTAGGTAACATGTTATGGAGTATGAAATAGCATTAACGTACCCCTAATAAGATAATACTACCTACAAACATCGTCGAATTTCATATATATTGGTATATGTTTCTCTATACAATATTTATAATTTAATTAGGTAATATATATTAATATTATTACTAAGCTAGTATTTTTAAATATGTATTCTACAGTTTACAGTCAAAATGAATAATCATTTTACAATATAGTTTGACTTATAACGATATAGTATTGTACACAATTTTGTACAAGCAAAATGCAATGTCTTCACGCCTCATAATTTTCTTTACATACTACATTATTGTACATACAGACACCGGAACCGGACCCGAACCCCTTTATTTCTTGTAGGTTAATATTCAACCAAAGTTGCACCATTCATACGCTCTCGTAAAAGCCCAAAAAAAGAGAGAGACAATTGTTTTGACTTTGATTTAATTTGATATAAAATATGTTGACTCTATTATGGATCGAAACATATTATTATGTAAAATAAACCGCTTCTCAACAGCACCAGTAAGTGACTAACATTAATGATTACGACTACAAAAAAAATACTTATAGAATTTTCGAATTATTACAATTCGAATGAATTTTATAGCCACACGTATCAGTCCCATGCTCAAAATTCATGTTAGACTAATATAAAAGCAGCTTTCAAAAATCAATTCAATTCAGCATTGAATATATATTAGTAGTAATAATAATGTATGAAGCAATATTAGCGAGAAACGAGATATCTGTATATTTATATGTACAGTGAGTGCTACTCTATTTCAAGTTCTTACTTACTTAATTACAAATGAAAACTCCGCTAAATTCCGCGAGAGTCACTTGTTTCAAAACTATTTTTAAGACTAAAATTGTTATAATAGTAAAAGTTAGGTACTTTTCTTACATAATAATTACAGACTAACATTGTATTAAAGTAAGCTTGTAATACTCAGTTATTAGTTGTTGGCAAAAAACCATGAATAGTGATAATTATTATTGTTAAAATTATTACACATTATTGGTAGAATTTTTTTTGGATACATACGCACCATTGTTTTCAGTTTTCATTTTTAAGTTTTTCTACTCCCGAGTTTTTGGTTTTTTCTTCTATTGAATACAATTTGCAGTGTAATGTAACACACAAATTATGTGGTAGTTTATCAGTTGTATTATTATGCTGAATATAATTATTTATCATGTAGATTTTGTAGATGTGTCGGTAGGTAGGTATTTTTGAGCCAGGCCAGAAAAGCTGGAAAATATGCTATACATACAAGTACAAAAACGCATACATATACTTTTTTAAAACTGCAAAAAAATTATTGGGAAAAAAAATTATTGCAAAACAATACCGCTTCGTTGAAAATGTTAAAAATTCCTGTAACTTTTTTTACATCATTTTACTGCGTGCATAGGTTATGTAAAAATATATAACTTATTTTACATCTTCAGTGACCACGCGATTACAGCAGCAAGGCAGATGAACAGTCTTTATTGTTGTATTTAAATTAAAGAGATTGAAGTTGAAAGCATTTAAATTGCTATATAGAGTCACTGACAAGGACAAAAATTGCAATAATTTTTTTTAAGCAGTAAATTACAATTAAAATTATTATTACTACTGACAGTATCATAATAACCTGATCGACTCTGCTATATGTTCTACAGCGATCTACATAGTAGTGAAGCTATTCTAATTCTGGTGGCTCTGGATAATAAATCAGGAGTAGTTGCGAACTTATAATAGTTACCATAATAATAATCATTATATATTTGTTAAGGAAATATAGTAACTTTATATGTTAGTATATGTATATTTACATTATACTAGTAGGTACAGTTTAGGAATGGTTGTTATTCTTACTAAGTTACTACAGTAGTTGTTTTGTAAAACATTCTTATAATAATATTAATTGACAATTTCAAAAACTATACTTAAGCAGGCTGTTTGCTTTTGATATTGCCATCACCCGTAGTAGTTGCGGTAGATTTAATGATTCCATTATTATCTCGATGACGTTGACTGTCAGGGCTAGAAAATGATGAACTCTCAGTTTCAAAATCAAAATTAATTGAAGAGGCTCGAGACCGATATTGAGGGAGACTACTACTAGAGCTAGAATTTGAATCTAAAGAAGAAATTGAAATGCTTTCAACAACTGCGCTACTGCTACTGTTACTACTCTTGTCGTTGTATTTGTTGTTGTTATTACCAGTATAGTGTTGTTGTTGTTGCTGATGAAAAGATGGTTGTTGATGTTGTTGGGGTGTTGGCGGAAGTGAATGATCAGGAATTAATGCTGAGCCCATGGGATTAACTATTGAGTCAACCCCTGACTCGGACAACTTGGTCGGACTTCCCGTCACGGATGCTGTAGACATTATGGTCCTTGGAGTTGTGAACTCTGTTGGGAACATCCCACTGTCTCCAGAAAGTACCATCCATTCTGCTTCTGTCGTTGTAGGAACTGTTTCTATAAAAAAATACACGTATGAAATGATTAGAGGTCAATTCAATTCAGATGGTTTGCGAAATGCGCCGCTATCTATACACCATTTCCATTATGACTCCTCGTTAAGACCTGATGTGGCCCATAACCATAATTTACAAAACGACCAGTGACAAAACTGCCAGGAATAATAGCTCTGTAATGTATTCAGTCAACTGCAGCCGGTCCTGCTTTCGTGCTGGAATTTGTACGCAGTTGGTTGGCAGTTATTCACACATTGTATAAGAAGATGCATAATAAAAATGCTATGTAAGTAATAGATCATGTGCTTTTTTCAACACGTTTTTTAGCACATAAGAAATCCTAGCAGAAATGTTGATCTTTATTGCAAAATTCAAACGGTGATATCCACATAAATTTGATAAGTAATTTTGCTATTACTCAAAATGCTGTAGTTAGTTTTGAAAATTTTGATGTCAGTACCACTTTTTGTTTTTGGTCTAAAAAGCGCGATCCACCGATAAAAAATACTAGAATTACATGAGTATACATATGCTGTCTTAATATTTTTGGCCCGGAAAGACTTTGCCAGAACCTAATCGGTCATATCTGTAAGCTTGCAGGCAGTTTTGACTTTTGACGCTTTCAATGACCTGTATAAAGATACAACTTTTTACCTCTTGAGCCACAGGCCACAGAGCAGTGTCGTACTGTAAAATATGCGATTTTTACATGCATTTAATTATCATGCATTTAGAGACTCCAATTTGAATTATTACATTGGAACCTACCCGTAGGTGTCCTGAGCGTTGTGGTTCGGTGACGATGCGCATTAGTCTTCTTCTTGGAACTTGAGCGATCCCGGAAGAATTTCTTGGTCAGCTCTGCAATGAGCTCCGGATCATTCTGAACGAAAACCAAGTTTTCGACACATGGTCCACCAGGCTGAGGGGTGTGATGTCCCGGAGGACATCTATTAACATGGGGTGCGGGTGTTCGGATGGGGGTGTTAAACACGGATTTAGCTACCACTTTCTTACTCTCGAGGCCCGCCAGCTCAGCCTGATGAAGGGGGTCAATGAGGAGCTCAATCTGGGAGGGATCCAGGATGGGGACGCTATTTGTGAGGCTGATCTGACAGCAGATTGAGAGGAGGATGAGTAGCACCATCGACACATCACTACTGTAGCAATTTAATTTTAAATTCATTTTATACATTGTCGTCACTTTAAACAAAAATGTTTATATGAACTTTTTGTATCTCTTCTAAAATCCACTGATACTTCTTCCTTTCTTCGTTTCTGAGCTGTGAGCTTCACATTCTCAAAGGGGTAGCAGAATTCTGGAAAGAAACAACAAAGCAAAAAAATAAAACACATGTCATAAAAAAAGTGAAAATTTTAATAATGTTTCCTTTTATATTTTACACAATTTTACACAATAACAACGCATGAAAAGAAAAGCTTTGTCAATAATTTATAATAATTTTGCAAGCTCTTCTCATTCATTCACAACATTCGTTTACGCACATTGCGTAATGTCGCATTTTTTTTAATCTCATTCATTTTCAAACTATAATGTGTGTGTGTACATGGGTAGTTATGTTTATATGTAAATTAGCTCGCGGTGTGCATCATAATCTCAGTTATATGTGAGTGAAACTAATGTGGATGTCCCATTGAGAGCAATAGACTAAAAGTCAACAAGAGAATTTATTAGAAATCTCAAACCTGTTATATGTTATGTGTTCTCTATTATGATGTGTTATGTAACCAATGGTAGCTTTTTAGGGCACAAAATTTTATTTATCTCACACACTCGCTCCTCTCGCTCTCGTAATTCGTCATTCGTAAAAAAATCTAAATTGAAATTTAATGAAAAGGCAGAAGATCCATTCAAAAATACGAGTCCACGATTGACGCATAGTACGACAACAACGACGAATGAATTCAGTACACAACAACAATCAACTCCACAATGGGATAAACTAGCCGTAGCCGTAGCCTATGTAGCTAATTAATTGTACGTCCTGTACATAAAGTACAAATCTATTGTTGGGGTTCACTGTGTGTAAGTACACAAAAGCAAAATATTTTTCGCCTATTGTTGAACCCAACAATAAATGACAATAATAGGATATAGTGCTTTCATGTGTGTTTAGTTTGAAAAATTCAAACACCTATATATAAGATACGTAGTCTATATCAACCATTAAATGAGGTGGGCTGATAGGGAATTGAAAATTGAGTATAATCAAATAACTTTCACTTGCGGTTATTGTTACTCCGTTGGTGCTGTAATAATAATAATAATTAATTCACTTCACACTTGTTTACTTGCTGCTGCGTATTCTGTATGATCATAATTTCAAATCCACAACAATCATTCAAAATAATTCACTCACCGACTGACAGTAGCGTAAACAGTAGTTAGTAGTTTGATAATGGCAGTGGCCGCAATAGGTTATTCTCCCAACTACGAACTCCTCTCAATTTTGAATTCCTAAGTGACTAAATACTTTTTTTTTTAAACAAGAAGAGCCACGAATACCAGTGGCCAGTCCAACCTTAATGTAGTAATTACATTTACAATCGACTCGGTCACAACACAATATCGAATCAACCTAACAAACAGAATGCACTATATACCTTAGCTCTATTTAGGTAGGTAGGTACACTCGTATGTGTTTGGGTCTCTCTCTCTCTCTCTCTGAATTTCAAATGGTACCGATTTCCTTCCTCACATTTAATATACCACATTCTTCCTTATATCTATGAACCTGAATAATGAATACCAATTTCTGTTGTATTTTGCATACATACTGTAGCATACGGATATAATTATTATACGGCAATAAATTAATTCATTAATAATTATAGGTGTATAGTTCAATTTGCAGCTAATTTACCATACGTGCGCTCATGTCCCAAATTTTAAAATTTGTTGAATTCATTATTATTTTTTCCTTGTGTAATAATTATATTGTATAACGCATCATTGTCCATTATGGGTTATGTAAATTTTTTGCGGTTCATACCCAATCAACGTTGGGCTTCTATTAATCAGTATCGGTTTCGGTATAGCTAAAATATTTTTAGAATTTTCATTTCATTTTATTTATATGATGAGCCACGATTTGATTTTGATTATGATGTCAATTGTATTTCTGAATTATTCATACGTACGATTTTGATGTATGTAATTCCTAATTTTATTGTAATACCTGAGAGTTCTGATTCTGACGTACGTACTCTTACTTTAT
>JAQFZE010000663.1:0-23703 GCA_034695245.1 Dicyrtomina saundersi | reverse complement strand
TGTGTATGTATGTATCTTTTGGGTATCATATCGGGCACGTTCACAGATTCGCACCTAAAAATCATTTGACCAGACGACCAGACCGTTACTGACCCATTTCCTCCCCAATTAGAAGTAAACTTTACGGACAATTCATCTAGGACATACTCGATAAGGTGATTGTGAAAGCGCAATACCGTGAGTAGCCTTCGGTTTATCTTATGGACGTAATTCTAATCTACCTTATAAGCAAATACCAGCAATCGGCCTCATGGAGCTGACCGCGTGTAACCGTTTTAATTACTCCCAAACCGAGTCCGAAATACTTGACGTATTTATTGGTCCAATGTTAGCAACGGAGAAGGATGGGAGAAAACGAAGCACACAACCATCTCCGTCGTTCACCAAAATCGAACTGGCCCCGAAGTAGGTGCTGAACTTAAAGCGCATATTCGATTTAATGACGGAGTGGAGTCCTAGTGTAGCAAAATTCAATTAACGACAGCGTCTACGTGCCCTATATTACATGCTCTTTAATTTTTCATTTTAATTAAAACTGTGGTCACAGGCACAATTTTATTATTTGTGTGGGAGTGTCGATGGTGTGCTTGCCAGTAAATTGAAGACACTTAGTTTGACTTACTGATACATTTTAGTTTCAAATTTTTTCAAAAACGTTGAAACTAGTAGTAGCCTCTGTTAGGGTTAAGAGTTTTTGGTAACGGGAGTTATTTATGGCCTTCAAGCGAACACATTATGCAAGTATGAGCGGTTATTTCTGGCCCCCAAGGGGACAAGTTACGCACGTATAGTAGGTTAGCATTTTAAATTACAAAGGAACGTTTTTTTATGTAACTCAACAATGATTTCAGAAAGACTCATTCTACAATTTCAGGCTACTCTTAACAAGTGCAGACCTAACCAATTTTAAAAGTTCATTTTGCGTTCTTTGGTCACAATGGCCTGCCAAGATTTAAAATATCCAAATTTTGAAAAATTTTTGCGCTGTTATTTATACAAGTATTATATGATTTGGATGAATTTAAATGTTAACATTTATGAATGTCTTTATTTATGGTTTACGTTGTGTCTCTCAAATAGCTAGTTTTTGGAATTTTTAAAAATCGGCATTTCATAAATATTACAAAATCCTAAAATTAGGTTTCAGAAAACAGCCTTATTAGTATTAGAAAAATCGGTTTTCATCAAAATATAATTATGAAAGTTACAGGGCAACAAAGTTTAAACATTTTAATTTTGGTTGGTCGGTCACTGTGACCATAAACAATGCAAAAGTCACTCAAGGTATTTTAGATCTGTACTAGTTAAAAGAATACTGATTTTTTAAAATGTTTTTTTTTCAATTCTAGAGCTGCATGAATAATCGTTACCAAGTTTTGAACAGAAAATTAAAAAAACTAAATTACCAAAATTAGTGAGCATCTCATGAATCCAGTCGACGTATTTGGAGACTTGCATGTAAATCCCCGGGTATCCTGCCCCCGCGCATCCAATTCCACCTGAGACGACGCCGACCAACATTGAGGAGCCGTTGCTTAGCTGCACACTGAGAGGCCCACCTGAGTCACAAGCCTCTCCGCCGCCGCCAACTAAATCACCTGCGCACAGCATATAAAGCGAAATAAAGACTTGTTTCTCATCATACGCTTCCACGCAGTCTTCCCTCTCCACTATTGGCACCGTTAATTTTTGCAAAACACTTGAACTAGAACCACTGTCTTTCGATGTGCCCCAACCGGTTACAACGGCGTTACCACAGGCTTCGTAATCGGCGTCTGGCAAAAGAATTGGCTGCACTTGTGGTGACAATTGGAGTGGACGGTCCAGCTTCACAATGGCAATGTCGTTAACTGTAGATGTGGTTTTATATGTCTCATAGATGTACACGTCTTGAATTCGATGTCTTTGTTCTGCTCCTTCGTCAATGTCCCGGTTGTGGTCCCCTGCAACGACGGTCCAGGATTTGTAAGCTGTATTATTGTATTCCTTCCCGCGGGCGTCGTACAAACAATGCGCTGCTGTTATAATAAAGTTTTCATTAAGAGTGGATCCTCCACAGCAAATTTCAGGATTTAGGAAAAGAACTTGGAATGGGATTTCATTGGGTGCTGCAGGAGTTTGGATACCAACAGAACCATCGAATTTACATCCTTGTGATTTGCCAAGCTTCTTATTGTTCCTATATGATCCTTTCCGCTCAAATTTAGCAGATGTTAGTTCAACTGTTGAAACTGTTATAAATTTGAAAAATGTAATAGAAAGTAATGTAAAAATGCATACAATACCATTGTAAATATTTAAGAGTTTGTTGTCTTTTGGTTTACGGATGGCTGGCTAAATATGTGTATTAAATAAATTAGGAATTGAAAATTGGAGCCATATGAGCCATATGTTTCAAAAAAGGATTGTATCTTGTATCCCTGTAATGGTACAAAAAGTGGAATAACTTTGTTATCACGTAAACGAACGCTAATAAGAATTTGTTTTAAACCTCATACCACAAAGCGGTCCAGTAATTCCAGATTCCTCGTTGCACTCCACAATTTCTGTCTTGTCTTCCATTCCTGTGATTTGGATCTCCATCCTCACGTCGTCCAATGTGTAGCTCCCATGCCGAATTTGCTTGATGACAGTTCCATTAATTGATTCGCATGGCGTGTAACTAAAGTCACAGTCGACGATAAAAAGGGCATTTGATGGTTTGTAGAGAAGGTTTAAAAATATGTTCAAATTATCTTCGTACAAAACTCGGTCATTTTTGCTGAATTCAGATTTTGTAAATAGTACGTAGGTTGGTTTGTTGTGATTTTGATACATTTTTGAAATTAATTTTAAATAAAAGCCAAAATATTCAATGTCCGGATACTCCTCGTTCAATTGGCTGCAGAAATCAGTTTTTTGTACCACTTGCTTGTTTCTGTTCAAAGTGCCACTCATAATCTTAGGATTGAAATCTAGACTTTTGTAATTTTGTAAAACTTCAAGCAGAGCAGAAATATTAACGGCTCCAGATTTTACTTGTACAAAGGCTTCTTTAAATTCCACTTTGAAACTATCTTTTGCCGCGTTGAAGTTAATGAGTAACTGCTCCGTTTCTTGTTTTATTTCTTTAGAAACACAATTTGAGTTTTTTTCAATTTTAATTAGAACTTTTTCAATTTTTCTTATGTCGTCAAAGAGGTCAAAATACTCGGTCAAAACTTGAGGATCTACTTCATGAGCTTTTTTTTCCGTCGCTATGGTCAAACCTAAATATTCTCTTAAAACGGAAATTGGCGTCAGTGTGAATTTAAGTGGGACTCCAAGTCCAGAATTTATAATTCCTATTGACTCACCTACGTGATTTATTTGTCCACGCACTTCCCGTAATGTTGCTGGAAGCGGGTTTTGGAGAGAAACGTCACTTGTTAAATACATTTCGAAACCTGATGGTTGACTTGCAATATTTTCCGAGGTCCTTTTCAGTTTTTTAAACTCTTGGTTAAGAATGTTGCTACTCTGGATGCTACTTCGTTTGCTTGAGGGATTCTCAATGAATTTGACTGCGATGCTGCCGCCCCAATTTATCCCAGTGACTACATGAGTTGCTCCCCTGTGACCCATCAAATCTCTATTGTAATAGTGTCTTAGTTCGTCATGGAAAATTGAAAGTGTTTGTACATCAGTTGTAAAGGTTTGAATAAAAAGCCCAGTGACGCCCTGTGAACTTGAACTTGTAACATCCTCAGTTAGAACACTTGCAGCTCCCCTTGGACGAATAATTTTCGTTTGAATACTTGCAGCTGTGTTTAGGTCAAGGCCAAATAGATTAAATTTATCAGATTCTCTAGTAATTATTTGGGATTGCATAGTTATACTTGGGGTTTGTATTCTTGTGATCAGATCGCGCGGAATACTGGACCTGAAGACGCTTATACTATAGAATGAGTCCCATTGGGCATTGTACATGAATCCCAATTCGGCGATTCTTCCCAAAGCGGGAATTTGGATACTTTCTTCATCCAAGGCAACACAGCTTACCTCATGCTTCAGACACATTGAAAGATAAAGTAATAACTTTAAAAACACAACGTACGGTTCTTTTTTACTTGCAGCTCCACGCTCTACAAAGTGGTTCCACGTTTTTGTCATTGCTAACAATACGGTTTAGAGGTTCAAAGAGCACTGTTGTTGTTGTGGTAATGTTTGGTTTTGCCTGTAAGAAATGGTAAATCGGTGTCGTGGAATGAGATTTGAGAATGTTTTGTCAGTTTGTAGTGGTAAATATTAATAATTAAATTCGAATTTGTCAAAGTGATTTTGGAAAAAATTATTAACGGAGTCAATGCGAGTGAAAGACAAAATGTAAATCTGAATCACAAACTAAACGTCGGGTTTCCAACAACGATATGGATGTAGGTATGCACGAAAGTTATGAATTATAATAGATCACTACCATAAGTAACTACCATATAACGCTATAAAGCTTAAAACCGGAAATTAATATTCTGAGATAGTAGACCCTGAGACTTTTAATCTCCATGCTGCTGACGTGGCTATTAGATCAACTTACTGCTATCAATAAAAATACATAGGTACGTAAGTATGTGAGTGCAAAAAAAAAAGTGTATTTAATTAATGAATGTTATGTTGGACAACTGGTTTTGCTTCCATCGGAGTACGTGGGCTGCCCAACGGAGACGTCAGATAAGTATTCTTAACATTATTACAGCGTTCATATATGACCAATATGTAAAGTTTGGCTTAATTAATAGATTTTATTCATTCTAACAAGCATAAGAGGAAGCCTCCTACTTTAAGAGGGAGATGAGAAAGCAAAGGCGTCTTATCACACAAAGTCCTCGAGTTTTAAGTCGCATTTAATTTAGCTAATCTCATATATTACAAGTGACAACATAATTATATTTTATTTTTATTTTGCACATGTTGCATCTGAGTTGACATAGCGTGTCATGCATTGAGCAGTTTTAACTGTGAAAAATAGCTGTCGCTGTCAGTTGGAAGCATTGGGCTTCAAATTGAGATTGTAACTTTTTTTAAGAGCTTTGCAATACAAAATGTAAATTTAGGAATAGCAAATCCTTTTCACACGGATGCCTTATGAAATGAAAACTGTGTTTAGTTAAAACTGTGGGGGGCGAGGGTCGGGGGAGGGGGGGGGGGGTAGTAAAATCTAAAATTTCGTATTTGGATTTTGATTTTTAGATGCTGAGCTTAAGCATCTTATAAAATGGTCATGTCCGTCCGTCTGTCTGTCCGCTCGTCCGTTGGCCGTACACTACAGGTCAAACCACTGAATCGATTCTTTCAGAAAACTTGTAAGCGACCACAAAGCGACTGGACAGGTCTGTATTGTTTTTAACGTTGCTCGGACTTACCATTTCTTGACAATTAGCAGTTGAATGAATCCATGTCAAAACACATGGAAGTAAATGGGAAATACTTTTTACTAACTCGGCCGCACATAAATGACGCCAATTTTTTTGACCCACCCACCTACCTTGCCACCCTCTTTAGCGTTGCGTGAATGGATATATCTTTGACATGGTGTGTCATCGTCTTCCAAGTGACCCATTCTAAACGTTGGTGGCGCCTTTTGTGTCCGACCCCAATGCGTGCAACTTACATTAGTATTCACAGACTTTGCTAGAGAATGGGGCAACTCCGTATTGTCAAATCGCGCGCCACTGATGTAAAAGGTAATCTAAAAGTATGAATACTAACTCTGCTAATCAATAAATAAGGCTTTATTTTTATTTAGATGATTCACCAAGTATGTTTATGATGTAGATGTAAATCATATTAGACTAAACTAGCTGTTTAATACATTCAAATTAGCAAAATACAGTGGAATTCGTTCAAACAGGATTCTGTTAAAAGGAAAAACCGCTGAACGGGACAAATTTTATATTTTTGGTTGGCCAGCCTATGTTTCAATGTTAAATTTATCCGCTTGTAAGGGAGCCGCTAAAAGGGATTATCCGGATAAAAGGGACATATTTTTCGTTATTGTTGGTAATTTAGGTCACTTATAAGGGATTTTGAAAGATTAAACCGAGCCGAACAATTGGAGCACTACTGTTCTTGGGGAACCACGCCAAGTGGTACGTTCTGATTTTAAAACAAGTATCCACAATTGATTAACCAACCCAAGTGTACTACAACCCTAAAACAGTTCAGTCGCAAATTGCGCCGTTGGTTCACAGTCGCCCGCCAAAGTTTAAAAAATTCAACTTTTTCAAACTTTGCCGCCTTGCAGTTCCTACATTTTTCATCTGATTTTCGAAAAATTTAAAGTTTTGTGTCCTTTAAACAATTTTCTAAAAAGCAATTTCTGCGTTTTTAAAAATTCGAAAATTTTTATTTTTTTCAAAAATGAGGTTTTTTGAGGGGCCATGAAAAAAGGGTTTTTCACAATTTTTTGAAAAAAAATGAGAATTTTCGAATTTTTAAAAACGCAGAAATTGCTTTTTAGAAAATGGTTTAAAGGACACAAAATTTCAAATTTTTCGAAAATCGGATGAAAAATGTAGAAACTGCAAGGCGGCAAAGTTTGACAAAGTTGAATTTTTAAACTTTGGCGGGCGACTGTCGACCAACGGCGCGAATTGCGACCGAACTGTTTTAGGGTTCTAGTACACTCGGGTGGGTCATTCAATTATGGATACTTGTTTTAAAATCAGAGCGTACCACTTGGCGTGGTTCCCTTTAAGTTCAGTAGGCACGATGTTAAAGCGGAAAAGAAACTCGTTAAGTACGGAAAAAAGTATGAAATCGTGCAAAAGTTAAAAACCCATAAACAAATTGAAATAATAAAAGAGACGGGTTTGGGTTCGAGAATCTTTATATTTTAAGTCTACGTGTGCTCCAACATCAAAATTAAAACAATTCTAAACAAACTGCATTAACTGACTTTTTTGAAAAATCTAATTAACTGTCCACGGACAACATTATAAATATCTTACACTTTTACTAAGGATAAAATCTGCAATTTTCAAATGATAACTTAAGTCCTCTTAAAGGGAAAATCCCTTATACGGTTAAAAGGGAATTCAGTTATAACGGACCGATTTGGTCGGTCCCGCGGAGTCCCTTTAAAGTGAATTTCACTGTACTTGCAATTTTCCACTTTTGGTATGTTCTAATAACAAAGACGTGGCCATGAGCATCATCGAGATATTAGGGTAACGTCATTTTTGTTTCACAGACAAATTGAGTTTCGTGGCGAGTTAGAAATTATACAATTATTGCTAGGGTTCCAATGCATTGGAAAAGTAATAAAAATTAATTTCATGAAACAATATTATTTTTACAAGTGTTTGCCTAGTTTAGCTTGTATTTAATTTCACTAAAACCTATGGGAACCAGTTGGAAGTAAACACGTTATCTCCTATATAGCAGTTATCTTCATGTCGGAGCTACGCTTTACTTAAAATTGTTGGGAAAACTTTTGCTTATTCTGGTTCATAAACTATGCATTCAAAAATATTACAGCTTCGTAATGTTTTTATGCTTGCCTACTGTTGGCATCACCGTGTGGCACTAATTAATGAAAACTATGTAAACATAATCCGACATAAACTTAAGTTCTAAATCATCTATGTCGTTTAAATGGTACAATTTAAACATAAATTAAACAATATGTCCTACAACCCAGTTTTGTTAGTCATCAAGTATAAAAATGTCACAATATTAATTCCTAGCACTGATATCTAGTTGATCGTATGAATATTTTAGTTTTTAAAATTTTCCGGTCAGGGGGGCCCACTGCGAGGGGGGCCCATCGGGCATTGCCCGAAATTGCTTATGGCCAGTCCGTCCCTGCTAGTAAGGTTAAAAAACTCCTAACTTAACCATAGGCAGTTACCGCTAGTGAAAACGGGCTAAGTGCGAGCTCTGCCAGCACAAGTGGGCTTATTACAAGTGCTATATTGCAAGGGTCGCTATTTTAATGCCTATTTGTTTGCTGATTTGTTTAGACTATTTGACGTTTTGCCTGCTTTTTCATTATAGTTTCTAAATAAATGGATTTTGCAGTAAAAAAATGTGACTATAAATTGTAATGCTTCATAACCCACACTTCTAAAAATTATTGTTTTGTTTTCAGGTAGTTTGCCTATTTGTTATATGGAAAATAATTCTGAATTTATATGTTTGAATGACAGTGAGGAGATTTATCAGAAAATGTCGATACTCAACCCTTAAATCATGCAGAAATGATTGCCAGCTGTCATTTGGTAAAACAAGTGGCCTCATCAATTGCTTACGTCAAATTAAATAAAAAGTCCCAGCCATTTCGTCTTTGCCAGAGCACAATGTGCGCAGTAAGTCTAGACATGGTGAGCGGACATTTCCTACTTAGACTTTACCTACCAGGACATTTACTACCCATGGCAAACCTACGGTATTTCCCACCCCCGACTTATGTAGAAATAAAATGCTGGCATATTAAAATGAGAAAGATATTAATTTCTTTTCTAGCCAGGTCCATTACGTTTAGGCCAGTATAATAAAATTTTTAACTAGCCAACTATTCTTAGATTTTTAGTCATCCTTAAGTTGTTAGACATCCCTAGCTGTTCCAGCATTCTTGGAATTTTAGCCATCCTTGGCTTTTGCGACATCGTTGAATATATACAACTCTTAAATCCCTGTCATCTTAATAACAAAAGTTTTCATCACTGATCTACTGCTGTATCAATTTTAACCAGCTCATCGATTCCCCACATTTTAAAACAATGCTTCAGCTACGCCGCCTACGCGGACCAACGTGGGCGCACGAACTACTACCGTAATTTTTGAGGTAAATTATTACACTATTTTTAGCAACCAATTTTATAATTTTTATAAATTCTAAAAATGTATTTTTCTCATGAAAACTTCATGCAATATCAAAAATAATTCCTAAAACTTTGTATTGTTCTTACTGTGTCTGTGTGGCAAGCATTATTGTAAAGCCAGTTGTAAATAATTATTTACCATCTTTTTTTGGATGTACGGATTATGCCTTGTGATTGTTTAGCTGGTATACCAAGATTAATTACTTCTGCACATTATAATGCCATGCTACTGGTCGAACCAAACAGCCCGCAAATCGTACATCGGGCATTTTCCAACAGGAAGATTTGCTTTCAGAGATTATCTTTTCAACTCTGTATTAAGGACATTTTTCTGCTAGACCCAGTATTAAAATAACATCACTACAAGCAGCCACTGTTCCTTTCTAGAAAATATATTAGGTATTACTGTATTTGTATACATTATTAACATACGCATACATAATTATATTTTCTGGAAAGGAACACTAGCCTAATTTGCTGATGTGATTTTAATACTGGGAGAAAAAAGTCCTCAATACTGAGTTTGAAAAGAAAACGTCCGGGAAATAAAACGTTTATTATGTCCTTGCGCAAGCCTAGAAAACGTCTGTATTCTGCTTATGTATGCCAAATAAACATGTATAATGTCCTTGTGTAGGCCAGGAAAACGTTTTTATTGTTCATGCGTGTGCCAGGGACACTTTTTGTTTACTTTGTGAAAGCCAAGATAAACTATGTAATTTCTTTGCGTATGTAAAGGTAGAGCTTTAAATATCCTATATTATATATGCCAAGAGAGTAAATCTGTTTCGTTTGCATCAGTACAAGGACGTACCCTTTTATCTTTAAACAATATAAAAATAAACTTTAAAATATAGACCCAAGCGAGATATATCCATCTGTCACGGTATTAACGAAACTAAATGCATAAAAAAGCTAAAAACAAATAAAAAACTTGTCGCCACTTGTAGGATTTGAACCCCCGTCACCTCGAATTTGACCAAGGGTAGGCTTAAATGATAAATGACTAGTTATATGAAGAGTTTTTTGGAAAAACGGGATATGTCTATCAACGCAAATTTTACAGGAACAAGGAAAAATGAATAAATGCTGACACGTTGTGTTTTTGTGAATCAATTTTTTTCTACAGGTACTACAATTTAGGAAGCGTAATTAAAAGCAGTTTCATAATTCAAGGCAGACTCTGAAATTTTTTAGAAATTTGAAAAAAATTTAAATTTGTGGACTCATCCCGTTTTGCCAAAAAATCAATAACTTAACATGGTGTAAAAGGTCTGTGACATGAAATTTTAATCGTTTTGAGTGAAACTAAACTTTTTTTTAACTTTATATCGCTTTTTTTGCGTACAAACAATAACGTACAGCAATTGACTTCTACAAACCACAAAGACACTCAAAAACTAAATTTGAATTAGAAATACAGGTTTTAGGTTGACTTATCCTATTTTGTTGATATCTATTAGTTGTGATTGTATTTAATTAAATATTTCACAATAACTAGGGTTATAAACAAGCCTTAGGAAAATATTCCTTCAGCTTTCACTTATTAACATAATACGGTCATCCATTATGTTAGCATAACTTTCTCATTTATGTTTGTTTCAGTTTACTTAAACAGTTTTCATTATTGGAACTTGCTTCCACTGTGTCGGAAGTCAAAAACAAAATTTCCATTTTCTCAGTTTTTAGAGGGCTATATGTTATATTGTTTGTTAAATCCGTTCAATTTTGAAAAAACGTAATTTACGCCTAATTAGGTGCAGTTGAATTTTATCATCACCTGAGCTGGAGCTACAAGGTAATTAGATTAAACTATTCATTACGTTTCGAATGACATATGGTTTACATGAACTCTCATTTAATGGCATGTCGAAATTTCGGTTTTAAGATTTGACGAGAAATTTGGAAAACAAGTACCGTCCAAATTTTCAACAACTACAAATTGCTTGAATGTTTTTTCGCCTGAAGAATGTTTTAGTAAGTTTTCCAAGTCTTCATTGAAATCGCCACATTTAACCATGTTAATTGACTTTTATGATTTGCCGGCAAATTTCAACTGCCTAACGTTACTGTAAAGGCTGCAATAAACAGAGCTTAAGCATCGGCTTTCTCAGTTCAACAAGTAACCAGCGGAGTGAGCTGGTCTATAACGACTATCAAACAGGTTACCAACAATTCTACACCAGGTGAACATAGAGTTTCGATTTTCTATAGTAGACCTAACGATATACACACAGGGGCGGACTGGCCATAAGCAATTTGGAGAAACTCCAGATGGGCCCCCAATTCCGCAAACATTACGTAAATAGAAGCCTTGGGCCTCTTGGCTCAGCGTCGGCCTTCTGTTCGCCAAACCTTGTCAATAAGATTTTACGGGCTCTATAAGATACCAGTCTGCCCCTGGGATCTTAATTTTTCAGTTTTTAAAAACTTGACTCATTTTAACGTGTTATGTACCATTTGAAAGGTAATGACGAGTACATTCCAAATGACGGAATATGGATCAGTTTATCCACAAGCGTGTGCTATTTTGTTTTTAAAAACCGTTACTGCTTTTGAAAATTCCGCCCAAAAATTTTTGTATGCGTCGGAAAGGGTACCTTTCAATAAAAGTCATGTTTTACACATACTTTACCATACTTTTAATAGCCTTCAAATTGTAACTGACCTTGTTTTCAACTTTCTAATATGTATAATTGTTTTTTTAAAAAATCGACATGCATCACATAGAATTTACATACATGCCTACAATCAACGCAGTAGTTTTGATTTTTTGATGATGAATTTTAATTCGTAATGCACAGTCAACTTTCAGGGCGCTGCGAGACGATTGAATATTTAAACTTTTTTTCAAAAACTACAACCTCAAATGGGACCTAAACACATGTTGCATGTAGCACTGAGAGAGAAGATAATTTCATTATATTTCTACAGCTCTAAAAGTAGTTACTTAAAGGGGTTTCGCTGCCCTGAACTTTATTTGCTTACAATAGTTTCAGCGCATAGTAATTCTGTAATGTTTTGCTTGCGTAGAAATTTAAAAACTTACAATGCGTAAAACCCAAGTTGGAAGCTTGCAAAAATTATTCTTACTAGTAAAGGAGCCCGTCGTGCCAATGACCTCGTAGACGAGCGTCGATTGGTTTGAATCATCAAATCAGGCCATATTTTAATCATCAATTGGCGTTTCCGACATACTTTGATTCTTAGCTTTTCATGAGTAGTTTGACATCCTTGGAATAGTAGACAATCTTAAGTTGATAGACGTTTGTGTGTGTTTAGACATCCTTGTATTTTTGGACTGCCTTGGAGTTTTACACATCCTTAAGCTGCTGAATAATGTCGTCGCTGTAACATTAATAAATGTCTATTTTTAATATTGCCGATTCACGGACCCCACCAACGACATCATATTAAATTGACCAAAAGTTACACAAAACATGGAATTTTAGGATTCGCGTGAAATATAATCCACCAAACGCTACTGCTAGCTTTTAGTTAATTCTATGTATTTGTATATGCGTGATTTTATCAAAACAAATGTTAATGACACAAGATACTGCAAAACTCATACTATTGTTTGCTCCCATTCGTTTTTGTGTCTGCGCTTCTTGTACAAGTAACACCCTTACCCAAACATCTTGTACCTGTGATGATGTGCGCAAACTCACAAGAATCAGTAAGATCAACTCGTGCTGGCGATAATTGTACAGTAATAAATCGTATTAGAACAGCTTCTTCTGTTCCCACTCAATGCAAAGCAACTTGTGCCCAGCCAACTTGCGCATTTGCCAATGCTACCAAGCCAAATTGTACCGGCACTTCTCGTACCCTGCTAACTCCTATAATCAACTATCGTACCAAGGTAACTCGTACTGACGCTACTTTAACGAAGCCAACTTGAAACGGCTTTACGTGCAAAAGTTCCTGGCCCCGTGTAACCAGCAAAGCTCATACGCTGCTCTTTTGCACTGGCGTTAAATGCTAGGGTTCATGCTAGGCATACTACAAACAAATTGTATTTTAGTGATGCAACCAATTTGATGCAAGCTCAGGATTTCCTGTGAGCCCACGGTGGACAATTGTTTTCAACTGAAAGCGTACACAAGAATTATGTAGACACACATAGTAGAAGACTATAGTAGACAACGATAGTAGTGACGAAATAAGTAGTCTAAAGCTACTCAATTGCCGCTGCATAAAAAAAACGACACTCGGTTCTGTTAGAAAACACGAGAAAGACAGATATTTGCAATAAGAGTTACACAATAAACCTAAAAATGTATAACGTTACCTTTTTTGTTATATCGGCTATTCCGCGCATATACTGTATTAAACATATTTTAGTTCCAGCATCCTTATTAACATATAATGTATACTTGCTTACCTTAGCTTCCTGCAACAAAGCTAATGTCATAGGATAAGTAGCAGACCTTCGTTTTATTGCAAGACACATTTAAGCGACCTACATGCAGTACCTCGTTTCTGAAACTTAAACGAGCATCTTTTGTAATCTTGCACACAATGAAAATGAGCTTATTACGCATTTTACCATCAAACGTGTACTTCGCCGGCAAAAAACAAACAGCTTAAGAGATTGTATCATATCAACTGTAACATTTCGCTTCCAACCGCCGCAACCACTATATCACTAATGTTTCATTTTCAGTAACGTTGTATCGGGAATAAAGCAGCATAGATGTATACTTAAATAACTAGTTCTGATTACATCTGGATAAAAACATAAGTTGACTTTGACTTAGAAACTTGTAGGTCTAACACATTTAATAATAGCAAATAGACTTAACAAGTTTATTTCGTATTTACTTTATTTCAAATGTAAAGAATAAAGCGTCGATAAAGAATGAAATTTGATCATATCCTTCTGGGACTAAAATGAATGTAAATCATCTCTATTCTGCTCTAAAATGAATTTTGATCATCTCCATTTTTTGTGAAATACGGTTAATGAGATATTTTAATAATAAGCTAAGGGTTAAGTAATTCAAAACTAATTACATAAGGTTTTACCATAAATGACGTCATCAAAATATCTATATTTTAGGTCCCTATGACCCTCTTGTCATTAGATTACCCGTTGCGTAAATAACTATTATTAGCATGCAATACCATCAATATCCAAGAACGCTGCTTGGCAATACCCATCACGTCATTTATGGGCGACCCTTTAATTATTTTTAACTTTTAATAATGAGTTTTTGATGAATTAATTTAATCAAATTAATAAATTTGTGCATCCCTCATGAGACCAGAAATTAGTATATCAATAAACCTCTATATCAACGCTTAAAAAATTGAAGAGTCGCACATAAATGATGTCATGGGTATAGGCAAGCAGCCTACTTGAATATAAATAGTATCGCATGCTAAAGACTGCCATTTACCTCACGGGTAATCTAATGACAAAAGGGTCACAGTAACTTGAAATGCGGAAATTTTGATGACGTCATTTATAGGTGTCCCATAATGTACGTAGTTTTAAATTACTAAACCCTTGACTTATCATTAAACTATCTCATTAGACATGTTTCATGAAAAATTGAGATAATTAAAACTGATTTTAAATCAGAATAGAGATGATTATAATTCAGTTAGCCCCGAATAGAGATAATCAAACTTCAATCTTCATCAACGAAAGTATGAAGTTCTTTCTGGTCAATAAAATGGCATTATTACTCAATAAAAATCAAAAGAATATAATACAACACCTATTACTCTAATGTTTGCATCCAGGTTTAGAACAGATTTGTGTTACAGATTTAATATATACTTCGGCTTTGACTTTAAAAGAAATACTTTTAGAAGTTAACGACATCTGAATCTTCTCAAAGTTAGGACTAGTAGAACTTATCATGGGTTAATCTCAAATTGCCTATAGATAGTTTAGGTTAAATGATAATTAGAATTAAAAGCGTCTTCTGGCGTTAACAAGTATCATTTAATCAAGTTGGCAGCAAGAAGCTTTTAGTAAGTTTTGAATTATGCGAATAGCAGGAATTTACTGTGCAAATTTAGAACACCAAGCAAGTAAGCTTTTAGGAGTATCAAAAGCAGTAGGTGGCTGGCACATTGGCGTGCAACGTAGATACAACTTGTAGCCAGCGTTTGCATGTGCAAAATGGAAATAAGTTCTCAAGGACCATGTGCATATGAAGTTTACATAAAATCCAGGTTTTTAACTCCTCCATCCCAATACTTTTTCACTTGCTGGTTAACATTTTGTCATCGATTTGGTAAACCTATCTACCTTAAATGTTGACTTTTATTTGTTTGAAAGCTTTAATTATGTGTTTAACCATTTTATACACATACCATGCTGATCTCACACACAATTAAACAACTTGATATCAAATTTGCAAGCCACTTCTTCTTATTATTCTCAATAAAGTCAAAACACTAGGTAAGTTTATTACATTGCTATGATATGTAAGTACTTCAAGTTATTCTTTTGGAATGCGCTGTTTGTAATTTAAATTTCTTGTTTTTGTATAAATATACCTTATTGACTTCCACTTGGTAATGTAACATTTTTAACACACTATATTACTTCCAACACCTTAATTTTACACACGCACTGATAAGTTTTAATGATGCAGCAGCAAATTATTGAAGCAAGCTATCTATTTTTATCTTTCATCTTCCCAGGTTTCCTTAAATTTGAACTTTCTACTTGTTTTCAAACGAATAGGTCAAAACCCAAGAGATACGTATGTGTTTTAAAAAAGAAATGCAAAGCTTGCAAAATTGATGGGTTTTTCGCCGTCCTCTGTGCGTTTTAAAATTAAGTCTTTTAATCTTCCTGCTGTTACATCACAAGACAAAAAAAGGCAAAAATATTAAATAATGCAGACTTGCTTTACACAAATTAACCTTAGCGTAACAACAGAGTAGTGTGCCTAGTATAGAACTACTTACACCATTACCTCATCGTTTACAGAGATAATTAACTAAGGACGAAAAAAATAGTATCTAGCAAGATCGATTTCTTTGTCTTATTATTTAGTCCAGTAATAGCATTAAAACATTCATCAAAGGGACCAACAACAATGTTTGTTGCGTACGACTTTAGTTCGTCAAAAATAATATTTTTAATGTACATTTTTTAAAAATGTTGAAGTCTGCGGCCCTTTTGAAGAACATTTACACTTTACTGTAGTCTCAATAATTTTTAAAAGCATCTAGGTCCAGAATACAATTGTGACAGAGACTTTAATATTATCTTTGACTCTGACTTAGATAGTACTAACTTTGGAGATCAAACTCATCAGGAACCTCCCAATGTTACGACTTACTTCTAGGGGTTATAATGGTGAACGTGTTGATCTCCAGTCGCTAATTAAAGATTTAAGTTAAATAAATGATGATAGTTTGAATCGATAAAGTATGTATATAACCACAGCTTCACCAAATTAAATTCAAAGCAAAAAGATTACAGTTAGTTAAAAGTTTGCGGTAATTCGCAGTGCAAATTTCCCACAATTAGCAAGTAAGCTTGCAGTACTATGTAGAGTTGTAGCTGGTTTTTAAATTAGCCTGCAACGCAGATACTACTAATAGTGGACGTCTGCATGCGTCAAATAAAAATAAACTATAAACTGCCATGTCTATATAACGTTACAATAAAAATAAAGATTTTCGGCTCACCCTTCTATAAAGCTTGTGAGTTAAAATCTAGTCAGCATTAGTTATTTCCCCTCCTCTTAACGTTGACTAAACAATCATTAATAACGTTACCGCTACATCTATGCATAGTTTATATATAGATTCCAAAATAAAATATGCAAATTTATTAAATATCAATCCATTTGCATATTTTTCGTTTCCGTTTTTTTCTAAATTTCAACTTTAATATAATTGTTTTCCCTTTCAATATTGTTGCTCAACAAGTAATGAAGTGAAATATTCGTATCTGTACGCGTCTCCAAACATGATCATGGTCCAGAATATGGCAGAAATTTTATGTAAATTATAATATATAATTCTTTAAATGTTGTTTATTTATTCACTATTAGTAAAAATATACCCAATTGTAAAACTTGTGTTATTTGAAGGACATGCATGACGAATGAATCTAGTTCAAACCCATCAACATGGAATTCAATTCAAGAAGCATCCTTTCAGAGTCAAGATCTACGTCGATGAAGTAGTTGGTTTCTGCTTAGACGTTGCTATGTAGAACACACGCCTGCCAAATAAGATTTTGAGGCACAAAAAAATTAAAAAATACTGAAATAAAACCAAAAAAGTCACGAGTTGACAGTAAGATACTTAAATTGATTCATTTTAAACACAAACATTATTACAAGACAGAAAATGTATGAATACTATGTATTTGTAATTTTAATTAATTTATTTTGAATCCCTTTTATACTCTTATGTATGTGAGAAAATAATTTGGTCGCTTGTTTAGAAACTAATAGAACAACAGCCAGGAAATTTGTCTGTTTTGTCAAATAAGGTAGGATTTAAAAGGTACTCCGTCGTCTTTTGTAGCTTTTGAAATTAGCTCTCTCAATGTTTCTGCACTAACCTACAAAACATATACAAAAAAGAGGCAAAAAATATTGCAAACTTTCTCTTAACAAGTTTAACGTGACACGACAGTTGCATTTCCAAAATAAAACTATTAACACTGTTTTTGTACTGTTGTCAGAGAAGATATACCAAGGACAAAACAAATACCCTCCAGAATGTTAAATTTACTGGTCTTTTTGAGTCCAGTTATAGCATAAAAACATATATCAAAGAAACTAACACTCGTGTTTGTTTGCGTACAATTTAAATCTGGCCCTGATTAAACCTAATATTTAAAAACGTAATGTCGCCTCTGCCTAACTTAAAAGCCTTTTACTTTTAAATTCTCAATCAAAGGATCAAGTAGTGACATGTCAAGATTATCTTTAAGCTCTGTATACTGAATTTAGAACTGCAACCTTCTGTTTGAAATTTCTAAGAGTAGTTGAAGTCTTTTCTCGTTTATGCTGATACATAGTAGCCCTAACGGTGTTCTCAATCATGTAGAGTAACTTTTTTGGCCTTATGTTGACAACTTTTGTAATTCTTCCTTGCATTAAAATTAAATTTGGATTATTGACGCCCAGCCAAATTGATTCAAAAAAGTCAACAATTACATTTTTCTGAGTCAAAATGCAGTTAAATAAATACTAATATAAAATTTAAAATAGCCACGAGTTGACTGTACCATACGTGTATTTAATTATTTTAAACACAATAATTAATTTAAGCCAAAGAACGCAAACTAAGTGTAATTATTTACCTTTAAAATAATTTTCTTTGAATCTCTTTTATAGTTGAATGTACGTGAGACTAATATTTCGTGCTTGTGTTTAAAACCAATACAACAAGAGCCAGTAGATTTGTCCGTGTTGTCAAATATGATAGCATTGCTAAGTGAATTAGAAATTTTGCTGCCGTCACTTGTAGCCTTTGAAATCAAGTCTTCCAATCTTACTACTTGTACCTAAAACAAAGAATGGAAAAGAGGCAAAAATAATAATGCGAACTTGTTAAAACCAAAATTAACGTAAAAACAAACGAAGCATGCCTAAGGTAAAACAATCAAACTGCGTTCTTACCGTTAACAAAGACGAAATACCAAGACAAAAACAAATAGAGTCCAACATGTTGAATTTCTTTGTCCCATTTGGTCCAGTAATAGCATAAAACATTTATCAAATAAACCAACAATAGTTTTTTGTGCAAACGACTCAAATTGGTCCACAATAATATTTTTGATGTACATTTTTGAAAAAAAATCAACTCGGTGGACCCCTTCAAAGCACAGGTAACAGTAAAACGTTACTAGCCCAAGGGGTCTTGTGAAAGCCTTTAAGTACAGAGCAGATTCGTGTCACAGAGATTTCAGTATTTACTTCGACTTGGACTTAGACAGTATTAATTTTGGAAATTTACCTCATCTGCACGCTTACAAAGATCTTGACACGAATGTAGTTAGGCCATGGCAACAGGTTAAGCTGTTAACTTTGACAGGTTTAGTAGTATATTTTAAAATTTGTGAGGGCGGGAAAAACTGTTAACTACATGCAGCAAGGCTGTTGTTACAAAACCCTAACAGGAAACCTAGATGAATTAACAGTAAACGACCGAGACGATCTAACGCAGTAGCCTCCTATTTTCTTACCTACAGGGACAGGTTAAGTCTGGTTGTATGAACTTCGGTTAAATCGACCCAATAAATAAATTATTATTATTATTATTATTAAATCAACAGTAAAAGTGTTAGAGCATTTTTAATACTGTATATCTATGCTGAATTACAAATTCAAAGTTAACGTTGTTATCAGTCCAGCAGTTAAGAAGCCGGGTAGTTAAGCCAAAGGGTGGGGGTCTTAATTTAGTTTTTAGTGTTGTTTTATGATAAATAAAATCATTCCACAGAATTGATGTTGCGTGATCCTACACCGTTTTAGTATACTTAGTCTAATCGGATACAATGCAAATTACTAACTTCAATCCTGTTGACTAAAATTAACAGGATTTGATGTGGATGTTGGAAAAACAAGAAAGTAGTTACGAATTAACAGTTAAGTAGTCAATTTACTACTATTTTTCTGAGCGTGTGGAACCTCTTAAAGTTAGGGCTGTTGGCAGTTTTAAAATTAAATGGGTTGATCTTATTTCGCATATGATTGATTTAGGTTAAAAATAAATAATAAGGAATAGAATAGAAGGACTCCTATTCTTTTATCACAGAATAATAATATCAAATTGGCAGCAAGACGCAAACAGTTAGTTTGGAATTAAGCGGGAATTTGCAGTGCGAATTTGCTACATTCAGCAAGTAACCTTTCATTAGTATGTTAAGTAAAAACGTATCACTCGTTGCTGGCTGACACGTTAGAGTGCAACGCAGATAGTTTTTACAGTCAGAATGTGCCAAATGGGAAAGAATTTAAAGGGGTCATGTACATATGACGTCAACCTAAAAATCCAGATTTCCGACTCTTCTTATTCCTCCCCTCACCTCGATTTGCCGAACGAGCTGCTATAATTGTATGCTGCTCATAAAATTAACGAGCGCATTCTAACGTGTTACTGATCTGCTACTGACTTTTACGTGCTTTTTAAACAATAATGTATATTTTAGATATTAACCTTTTTTTAAGTAATTTGTGTCAATACTTATAAATAAAGTTCGAGCTTTGGCTTATAAATAATAGTGCATCTTTTTTGTACAGCACTATTAACAGTTTTGGGCAAAAATCTTAGCACCTTCAGATGACTTTGAACGTTTATTAATTCGACTCTTTCACTGGCATTTGATTTTAAGAAATTAAATCCTAATTTATCATGTTTGTAAAAACACATAAATAAACTAGATAAATTTTATTCTAATTAAAATCTTATTATTAAATTGCGTACAATGTACCACCTAGAGCCAAGTTTAAATTTAAGTGCGAGAGAAAGTTGAGTTGTATTCACACTGATACACAATCGTACCTGCCAACGCGACACAATGAAAACATTATACAATTTTCCAAGTGAGTATTACAGAGTTTTATTAAGTATATTTATTTTAATAACCTATAAATTATAAATGTTAACGACGACTTTGTAAGATGCCCTTTGCTCCGTGTCCGGATTTCAAGTGGTCCTGGGTCTTAAGATCCGTGAAAATATATTCTTCACCGGAGGAGAAGTTTTAAGATGTGGAGAGGGAGCGATTACGACATAGCTCGCCCTAGCTTTGTGATCTAATAGCTTAGTAGAAATGTTAGGCTACGTACGGTGTAGATATAGGGGGAGTGTGCGTTGCACTCGACAGAACAGTGGGTCTTGTCTATCGTCTCTGGTCGTATCCCGAACCATAATTAATCCCGGTGTGGTTGAAGTAGCGACTAGATTGGAGCAGGACGGAGTTACTTAAACTCTCTCTGTAGAGTTTTCACATAAACATGTGGAAGAGGAAAGATGCTCAAAGTGAAAAGACCAAGAGTGATATGTGAGTGTTTGTGTGTGAGTGAAACCGAGGGAGGAAGAGATAAGATGTGAACTCTGAGCTGGCTTCTTGTCTTATCGGAGAGTCAAGATGCGTAGCAGAAAAATAAATAGTATTCCTTATGCTATAATGTGCGATGCGTTAAGATAGAGGAATAAAGGACTGCGGTCGTATCCTTATTTTTCATAAAAACCCTACCCACTGTTTTATTATCTTTTATTTCAGGCTACTGTAGGAATAATGAAGAGGAAGACGAGTCTTTCCCAAAGCCAACGGCTTCAAAATCAAACACGGCTCTTATCTCTCTGTCCTGCCACTTGTTGCTCCTGTCCTCTTGCTTAACTCTTATACAGGAGTTAATGTGACCGTAGGACTTACATGTACGTACCTGATACGCACTTGTACTCCGTACTGTATAATGACACCCGGATGTAAAACATCAAACAAAAATACTCTACTACTTAGAAAAGCTACGCAGTAGCAACCACTCGTCTCAAGTGTATTAACAAGACAAAATGAATATATATACCATAAGTACTGAAGGAGGAAAAAATGTCATTAAAAGGTGAAAAAACTAAATTATGTGGGTTCTTGAACAAAAGCCAGTAGATTTGCCCGTGTTGTCAAATATAATAGCAACGCTTGCTAAATTGAAGGGTTTGCCGCCGTCACTTGTAGCCTTTGAAATCAAGTCTTCCAATCTAACTGCTCGTACCTAAAACGAAGAATGGAAAAGAGGCAAACATAATGATGCAAACTTGTTAAAACTAAGTTTAACGTAAAAGCAAAAGTAGCATGCCTAAGATGAAACAATCAAACTGCGTTCTTACCGTTAACAAAGACGAAATACTTAGGAAAAAACAAAAAGCGTCTAGAACGTTGGATGTCTTTGTCCTAGGGACCAACAATAGTTTTTTGTGCGAACTACTTAAATCCGTCCACAATAATATTTTTGATGTACATTTTTGAAAAGAAATCAACTCTGTGGCCCCTCCAAAGCACAGCCAACAGTAAAACTTTACTAGCCTAAGGAATCTAGTAAAAGCATTCAGGTACAGAGCAGATTCTTGTCACAGAGATTCCAGTATTTACTTCGACTTGGACTTGGACAGTATTTATTTTGGAAATTTAACTCATCTGCACGCTTACAAAAGATCTTGACACGAATGTAGTTAGGCCATGGCAACAGGTTAAGCTGTTACCTTTGACAGGTGTAGTAGTATATTTAAAAATTTGTAAAGGTGGGGAAAACTGTTAACTACATGCACCAAGGCTGTTGTTACAAAAACCCAACAGGAAACCTGGGTAAATCAACAGTAAACATGTTAAAACATTTTGATTACTGTATATGTATGCTGAATTATTATTATAAAGTTAACATTGTTATCAGTTTAGTAGTTAAGAAGCTTTGTAGGTAAGCCAAAGGGTGGGGGGTCTTAATTTAGTTTTTAGTGTTGTTTTATGAAAAATAAAATCAATCGACAGGATTGATGTTGCGTGATCCTACACCGTTTTAGTATACTTAGTCTAACAGGATACACTGCAAATCACTAACTTTAATCCTGTTGAACGAGATTAACAGGATTTGATCTGAATGTCGGTGTAACAAGATAGTAGTTACGAATTAACAGTTAAGTAGTCAATTAACTACTATTTTTTTGAGCGTGAGGAACCTTCTAAAGTTAGGACTGTTGGCAGTTTTAAAAGTAAATGGGTTGATCTCATTTCGCTCATTATTGATTTAAGTTAAAGATAAATAATGAGGATTAGAATCGAAGGAGTCTTATTCTTTTACCACAGAATAATAGTATCAAATTTGCAGCAAGAAGCTTACAGTTGGTTTAGAATTAAGCGGAAATTTGCAGTGCGAATTTTCTATATTTAGCAAGCAAAGTTTTATTAGTAGGTTAGGTAAAAAGGTATCACTTGTTTCTGGCTGACACATTAGCGTGCAACGCAGATAGTACTTACAGTCAGCATGTGCCAAATGGGAAAGAATTTGAAAAGGCCATGTACATTTATGACTTCAACATAAATATCCAGATTTCCGACGTTTCCAATTTGCTTTCTCCCCCTGATTGCCGAACGAGCTAGTTTAATTGTATGCTGCTCATAAAATTGACAAGCGCATTTAACCGGGTTACCGATCTGCTACCGACTTTCACGTGCTTCTCAGCAATACTGTTTATTTTGTATATAATTATTTTTAAAGTAATTTGAGTCCATACTTATAATTAAGTACGCAATTTATAATACAAGAATATTACAGGAATAATTAAAAATACACAAGAACAAGACAAAATGGACATATATATCAAACGTACTTGGGGAAAAAACTATGTCATGAAAAGCAGAGACATAAATTATGTTAGTTCTTGAACAAAATACAAAATTAGTTCAATCCGAGAGCGTCACTAAATCAGACTCAGTATTTTACATAGATAATTGAGTTATTGGGTACAAAATAATAAATGAAATACATGAAAAGACGCCACGTTTAAGGGCAACAGGTGCATAGTGTATAACAGAGTACCTAAATCTTGGGAGCCCGATTTTGGTGGGATCATAGTTTGAAGCAAAATACATATTATTTATACAAAATAAACAAGAATTACCCAAAGTAGCATACAAGCACAGCAGAACGCTCGCAGTTGTATGTGAAGTGAAAGCTGGCTGGCACATTAGCTTGAATAGCAGAAAGTACATAAGCCAGCCAGGCTGGTTGGGAGCATAGTAAGACAAAACAGAAGTGACCTGGCCATTTTCGTTCACGACCGGCATCCCAGTCGACAAAACCAAAAAATGTTGGGCTCTACCCAGGCTCACTCATTTTTCCTCTCGCCTCATTTGGGCGCAAGCCAT
>JAQFZE010000662.1:0-23712 GCA_034695245.1 Dicyrtomina saundersi | reverse complement strand
GAAGAAGAAGGGGGAGAAAAAATAGTCAACTTAAAACTCAAGTGATCTCTCTTGATGACTGAAGAGCTGTGTAGAGCGGAGACTGTTAGGAGATGAGTGTCGGTCGGGACCTTCTCACCCCGTCCAAATGGAAACTGGAAAAAAAAGTCTAACAGATCTGCTGGTGCTGGTGGTGGTGGTGGTACTCACGCTGATCTTCGTACCTGTGAAGTGAAGTGAAGTAGTACTGTAGTAGACTGCTGAGTACTGGTTGTCCACACTCCTTGTTTCACAACAACATTCTCGAATCTCAAGAGAGTGAGAGAGAGAGGGAGAGAGAGCAAATTTTTCACTTCTCCACACAAACTTCACGCTTCCACGCACATGCACACAGAATCACTCAAACACACACACACACACACAATACACAAAACATTCCGAATCTGTGAGGAAGAGCGAGGATTTGGAGAGTTTTGTTGGAGTTTTGTTGGAGTGAGAGAAGAGAACCACTAAAGCCTCAGCAATCGAGACTCGTCGAGGCAAAGCCAGCCCGCAAGAGCAGGAAAGAAAAGAGAAGGAGATCAACTCGTCAAGTCCTTGTGGACATGGACACCCAAATGGGCTGGCTTCCATTCATCCCCTCTGCCCCATACAACGACTCCCTCCTTTTATTGGCTCACATTTTTGGCAGGAAGGCTGGCTCTTCCTCATCACGGATTTTTATTCGACTTTTTTTCCCCCCTGTATAATATACCTATGCAATGTAATTCCTCTTATTATGGTAGTTTTATACTCTTATATTTTTTTTTGTGTTACTCTTTTTCTTTTTTACTTTTTTTTACTTTGTACAACAACTTTGGGACTTTTCGTTTTCGAGTTGTTGGAGTTGTTCCTTCGAGTCTTGCTGAAGTTGTTGGTGTTGGATGTTGAATGTTGGATTTTGTTAGAGTTTTTTTTACCTTGTAATTGTCATCACGTTGTTAATACAGCTATAGCTATACATGACTACTACAATTACTACCATAACCATATACTACTACTACTACTACTTACTACTTTTTCAGAGAGCTAAAGAGTTTAACTAGGTATAAAAGTATAGTTTGGATAAGTACTACATAGCTTCCCTCGGGCTTTATAGATTAGTTAGACATATTCGAATTGGATGTGAGACACTCTATACGTGAAAAAAATACATAACTACCTGAGAGTAGGTAGAGTGTCAGTGGTAGTAATATATTGTCGATTGCCACTCTCAAGATGCAATACTAGCCGAATGAATGTTTTTTTTAACAAATTATTGTATGATTATCTTGCATTTATTACAATAAATTCGTCTTTTTACCTGTCTCAAAAGCTGAAGGATTATAGGGAATTAGTGCAATATGCATTAATTTTTTATTCGTTGCGAGTTCAACAAAAAATTAATTAGTTGTTTGAAACACTTTGGTTTAAGATGCAAATTGTTGGGTTTAAAAGACTTTGTTGCAAAAGCTAAGAATGATTGACAATTTAGTAATGAACTGAATCATAATGGGGCCTTTCAAATGTATAAACCTCAATGTTTTGCAAGTGCAAAATGCTCTTTCTACATGGTGCACAAAAGCGTAAAATGATCTGTATAGATAGACGTTTATGAAAAAGTTTGAGATATTCTAAAAGTGACTACGCAAGCTTTTGCAAATTCAAGTATTTGCAATTTATCTTATATTAAAAACTCTTAAATGCTCTATTTGCAAGTTTTGGAAAAAATTGGGACAGAGTGCCTGTAGGTAAATGGCTTACAAATTCTAATTGCCCTCTTTCTATAGTTTAAAATGGTTGTGCTTAAAAAAACTTGAAACTTGAGTAGTTTCCGTCCAAATTAGACATTTTTTGAAAAATTTTAATATTTTTTATTTACACATTTATAAAGAAAAATCCAAAATGGTATACAGAACATACAGAAATGGACAAAAAATAAACAATTTTGTTGAAGAAAAAATGTCTGTGGCTGAAATTGGAGCTTCGACGACGAATGCCGAAGCTTAAATATTTATTCTTTTTTAGCTATTAATGGATTTTTCCAACTTGTACACTTATAATGCAACAGTAACAATTTTATTACAAAACCCTCCATTATTCCTAGTGCGAGTCTCGTTGTTCTCGTTGTTGTTGTTGTTTTATGATTTTCATCATGGCTCTTTTCTCTTTTGGCCATGTAAGTGTAATCGGAGTCGTATTATAAATATGAATCTCATAATTAATATTCGCTCCAATCATTTTTCAACTTAGAAAAACTTGAGCCGCATGTCGTGTGATGTAGGAGGCGATATGACTTAACATGGAGAAGGAAATCGCTTAAGAGTCATAGTATCAATTCTCCAAAAAAACTTGACTCAAAACTCACTCAGGACTCAGTCAGAGTCAACTCTATTATTACAGTATATTGCTACCAACATTTACTCGAAGCTATACGGACTACGGACTCGAGAGAGATGGACCGATACGGGTAATAATATATACAGGAAAGAACAGAGTATATACATAGACAAACAAAGCAGCCCGAGAATTTAAACCACAACAAGATCAATAATAATAATACACCCAGAAAAATTCATATTCATAAAAATTCAAGGAACAGAACACATACAATATGTATATAGGCTTTTATAAGTAAGTCCCAGTCCCAGTCGTGGTCGTGGTCGTATAGTTCGGAGGGAGAGGAGATCGGAGATAGACATCTCAAGAATGTTCCGTGGTTCCATGTCCCTGCTAGATTTTTTTTTCTACCTCCATAAAGAAAGATATTATGAGTATTAGTCATATCTCTCTCCTGTTTTCTATTATGTGCTTTCCTTTCCATCCACCTTCATTCAAAGTCCATATAGTTTCCCTCTTACCTTTTTGGCTATGTGCTGTGTAGCTGAAGCTTGGTTCTGACTGAGTGAGTAAAAGTGTAATTTTTTTTTCACATTGAGATGAAAAGAGATATCACCGTAATGATCATGTGTGCTCCATAATTCGAATTCATTATTCATAATTAACTATTTTTTTTATGTATCCCACATTTGGAATAGCATAGCAAAGCAATGTAAACTCACACGTAAATACACAATAAATATATACGTGGGCAGAAATACTTAGAAATGAACGTTAAGGCAGATAGTATGTTGTACCTCGGCACTACCTCCACGCATTTACTTAATAGTTAATTCTCCTTTGATATTATTATTATTATTTTTGTTCTTGTGACAAGTGTCCCTCAGACTTCATATACACAATCGTTCAAAACCCAATCCACCAACCCACAGTCACACAGTTACATTCACTTACAAAATAGAAACAGATTTGTTATACATATTTATTCTTAAACGGCCGTATATAGTTTCATATGTATACACGTATTCACTTGGAGTATAATTGCTATTTTTACAATGCCTTTATTACCATATAATAAGTATGGCTGGTTTAACTACTGTATTAATAAGGAATAGCATAGCTATGTAAGCAGCTACCTATAGGTATAGTGTACAGTAGGTGTTAATGGGAATTGTGTGAATTGTAATGTGGATGATGTTTAGTGGGGAGTTGTGAGTTTGTGAGATTGAAAGGAAAGGCGGCTGCGGTTGTATTATGATCCAAAGGCTAAATATTTATTAAATACTTATATGACATGAAATAATAATGCGACAATGGGAGTGAGAATGAACACGGACATATTATTAGGGATATATTATGGACACGGCGACGGCGGCGACGAGCAGTCTGCTGATCAGTCTTACTCACTCACATAGTATAGCTGCCGACGACGATGAAACTCAAACTATTAACCATTTATTTAAAAGATGCATTTCAAAAGACTTGATACATGTATAGACCGGTGTAGGACTTATAATTGTGTAAGTGTGAGGCTTTCCATTCCATTTAAACCTATGCGTTTGACATGTTATCATGCATTACATTGCTTAAGTGACAATTTTTAATTTAGCATTCACTTACCTGTGCCTATACTTACTTACTATAGAGAAATATCAGTAGCTCTACGACTGCGACAATGACCACGACTGTTTACACATGGTATTTTCTGTTTTCTCAACTATCCATACTTGTAGTTACCAAAGGTTTACATATTAATATTAAAGTGAAGGGATAGTTCTTTAGAAGACTTTAGACTTTAGAGGGAACATAATTATACGTATCGTATCGTGTGTATGTATTTTCCTTCTTCTCCACCTATAGATTTCCTTTGGTTTTCGTCTTTTGGTTATTCGTCTCTCAAAGACCACCCACAAGACATGAAGATAATTATGTGGAAGAAAGAGACGAAGGATATGGTCACACATTCAGAGAATGAAGCCCCATACAGAATTCCAAATTCGAATGCACAGAGAGAAAAAAAGGACAAATTGGTCATTGGACATTTCTTATTGTGTCGAAGGTGTGAGTTATTTTGTGAGGAGAGAGATTTCCGAATTGAATCGTACACATCTCACTGATATGAGGCTATATACAATACGAAATACTACGTATAACGAAGGGACGGTGGATAGTGATGGTGACAATGATGTCGTATTCTTGGTTGGGGTTGTATGGGACATGGGACAAGAACTTGGACTTGGTCTGCTCCTGTTGACTGACTGAGGTGTTGGCTCGCATGCCTGGCGGTTTGCGTTGAGACTGGACGTGGAAAAGGAAGAAAAAAGAGCCCTTAAGCTCATTATACAATTTACAACTTGAATCATTTCGGCACCTCTTTTATCCTCTTAATAACTTCCGGATTTGTACCTTAATTGTACGTATATCTGTCCATTTTACAGAAACCTTCACCACGTCTCTTCATCCCATCGCACAATTAAAACTTGAGATATATGTTGTGTGCATGTTATATGGCATTGTAAACCATTTAGAGGATATATCCGTTGGAAAAAGAAGAACATAATAAATATGTAGGTAGATAGATTGTGAACGGCATAATACAGCTTCAGCAGCCGACCGTCAACCGCACAAGTGCAGAAAGATACAATGTTAGATGGGAGAGTCGGATCGGATAATTTTCAAACGGAAAGGAACCATATAAGAAAATACGAAGGAAAATATGGGAGAGACAGAGACTGAGAGAGGAACTGAGCAGATTTGGAAATTGGATCAAAAGACTATGTGCTCACAAAAATACATTTTATTATTTTGAATTCTCTGATTTCTGAGCCTATTCCCATTCCCAGAGATCAGCAGAGCCAGTAGAGCTCCTTTTCCTTGTCATTATATTCCTTACACGAATAATACAAGAATTTTCATTTTGAGCCCTAAAGAACTATCTATCCGCTATCCTCTATGTAATTTGGAGTAAATTGAGCGTAAAGAGATTTAATTTAAGTTTTTGAGTTTTGGGGAAGAGCTATGCCTTCTAATGTAATTATATCAATTAAATGTTACTTTTTACGATTTCGACCCAGACATATTATATTAGTCACTGTTTTGATGAGGGCTGAGTTAGAACAGAGCGATAAGGATTTTTTACAGATATATGAAAATGACCTAACATGCGTACAAGAGCATAACTTACAGATATACATACTAGATAATTACCATGTACTAACTACCATTACATACTTTATTGCTATAGGTGGCCACGGATTTAGTCTGTGTCTGGTGTCAGTGCCTAGGTCTGCGTCGGCATCGGCATCGGCATCGGCAGTCTCGATCAATCTTATGGTCTTGGTACATTTAAATACTTTCCTTCTAGAATGCCTCTTATATGATACATGCTTGGTCTTACGAGTACAGATACATACGGCAAATATACGCATAAATACGACTTGGTCTTTGTAATCTATACAGGTGAAGTGTGTACGTCTATAGTACCTTATATGTAACTTGGGTACGTTAGGATAATATAATTACAAAGAGAGTAGAATCCCTTTATAATGTCCTGTCAAAATAAAAAATTAAAGCTTGAGAAATGAGAAAAAGAAAATTAATCACAATCTTTGAATAAATATTGTGAAAAGGTAAGAATTGTACAATTTTTAAATCTTCATATTCATATATACACTTCATGGCAAGGCATAATAAGTATGTTTTTCTGTTTTTCAGTGCAATAAGATTGCTATGTTTATAGTCTCAACAATTCTGATGTATTATGGTGTGCGAGATATTTTTATTCTTTTCATAAGATGCATATTGCATATAGCTATAGATCTACATTTGGCATTTAGGGAATAACTAATGACGTAGTACTGACATTTGTCACTTCTTGCCAACAAAGGCTCGATTTTATATTATTGAAATGATACAAATTATGTATTATTTATCTGTGTACATTAATAGAATTGTATCATTATATCAAGGAGCCCCATCACTTCGGAGACCTTCCAAGACAACGTACTGAGTACGTACTAGGTGATCTATGCGTCTTCTTGGATCTTCTTCCGTAGACTTGCGCTCCTTGACTTATTGATGAACACCAATTTAATAGCAATTATTTCGTATTTATTGCTTGAGTAGTTGTGCCATACTTGCGGTTCGATTTGTTTTTTGTATAAAATATGGCGAATGATTGTATTTTTCTAATTATTATATTTACCGATCTTTTCAAAAACTTGACAAAAACAAACATCATAATCATAATCATTTAGAAGCTCTTGAAAAAATCAAAATTTTGCGTAACGAAAAACAGAATTTATAAAAGTTCTGTTTTAACTTTTGCATAAGTTACCGTAAATGTTGAAATAAGCGCCGGGGAGCTTATTACATTTTTTGGAGTGGCTGGGGCAGCCCGGTACTTATTCGAGACATGAGAATATTAAATTTGTTAAAAGCGTACAATCAAAATATGAAACTAATTCATACAAAATTATGCCTAAAGCGACTGCTTATGTATTGCCTTTCATTAAAGACAAATAATGTAAATTAGAGACAACTTTTGACCACATTATGATAATCCTACCATCGTTCAGCTTTTTTAAATGTGTTATATTATAATGCTTCTAATATGCCTAGGAGTTATTTATCACCCGGTGCTTATTATAGACCAGACGCTTATTCGAGTCCTCGGCGTTTATTGTATTTTTTGGAGAGACAGCCCGGCGCTTATTTGAGTCCCGGCGCTTTTGAGACCCGGCGCGTAGTCCAACATTTACGGTACATAGTTTTTCATGTCAAACGTATAAGCTTAAAAAAGCGTTAAACTTAAATTATTCGAATTTTTCGGAATTCACCCCTTGGCATACTATTTCTCGATACTCTCCGAATTACTGTATTCTTACTCTTCAACATTATTGGCTACCTAAGACAAAAACGACCTTGTACTTAGGAGGAACTTCTTTACTAAAGAAGTTCCTCCTAAGTCCAAGGTCGTTTTTGTCTTAGGAAGGTTGATATTCGGATATGCGAGTTTGTGCTTCATTTATATTTATTATTCTACATATTTAGGCAATATAGCAAATATGTAAAATTCTTAATTAGGCGTATAAGTATGTAGTATACTACAACTTTTTTAAGCTCTTAAAAAATAAAAATAGACAACAAAAATAGCTTAAAATTGCAATTCAAATTTGTGTGCGATTTGGGAGAGAAATTTGGTTAAATCTTTTAAAAATTAGGCATTGAAGCGTAATTTGATTGCATTAGAATAATGATCGATCTTATAATGCACATGTAACTTTTATATACTTGCAGAGCGAAACGGGTAATTGATATTTTTAAAACTACCTTATTAATTATTGTTAAGGATGGCCCGCAAATTCCAAAACAGGGGACATTGACCATTGATTTTTAATGATTCTCCGTATGCATGGTACTAAATATATAGTGAGGCATGTGCAATTTGCAATTCCTTTATAATTCGGTGCATTATACTTCAAGATAATGTAACACAGCCGAAATAAAGTGTACAATAGATCAAAGGGCCAAAACCCATAACTACGGTACGCGAAATGTAGTGTTATAAAATCAGTTTTTAATTAGCCTAAAAATCCTTTCCATTTTTGAAGTAATTTATTGCCACAATTTTTTAATATTTCACATGTCTTTGTTGAACGAGAACGACGTGGAAGGACGTATTTTCTGTGATTATGTATTTCAGTTTACCTATGCCTTGCCATTTCATTTCCATTCCAAATTCCAAACTCCAAAAAACCATAAATATTATGAAGTATCAATTTTAATTATATAAAAGTGCAAGAAATGTACACCTCCAATTATTACCAGTTGAAGTTGAGGAATTGAACTGGAAAAGCTGTGATAATAAAACCAAAGGGGAAGAACGGGAAGAACCACGGGAACTGAAACGACGAACCCGTCATCTATATTTACAGAATCTTATTAATAAACCAGTACGGCTGGCGAACGAATATTTGGGCGGCGCACACTGCACTGTGCTCATGTTGCATTGTTTTCACAATTCATACAAACGGTTATGAGGATGAGATACTTCCATCCACATCCGTCCCTACGAATGAAAATTACGACGTTGTTGTTGACCGAACATTAATTTATTGAAATAAGTTTGCATTTGCAGTGTTAAACAAAGTATTAGTTTGGACCTGCAAAGATTTAGTACTAAATTAAGTACATAACCTACGTGGAATATGTCGACTAAAACATTTTAAATTGGGATTTCCCATATGACCATCATATTTTGGCGTTTTCTTTTGGTTGTTTGCAACCGATGTCCCAGGTATAGAAATCGTCCTTTCTTTTCAAGCATTTTAATTTCAGGCAAAGTTTTACAGCTGGTTTACAACCGAATCACTGGTACTGGTCATATACCTCTTATCTACATTATTGATGATAAGGCTGTGTATGAAAGTGAAAAATAAATAATTTGCAGCTATGACTTAAATGTGATGTTGAGGCGTTATTGACATGATCTTTGAGCAGGTTTGTATACTTTTCATTTTTATTTTTTATTTTGATATATTTATTGTTTTATTATTAAGTACTATATGTATGCATTTTATTACAAAGTGAAAAAACTCAAGTGTATTTATAATTATTCATACAAAAAACGAACGAATTCTTAACTACTAGTTAGCCAATTAACTAATAAAGCTTCCATCCCTTCAGGATTGATTTCGTTCCCATTCATTTCCTGGTTGTAGTTGTAGTCGTCGTGAGATTATGTAATTTATGTTTTTATTATGGTTTTTTTTAAATCCTGGGTATCCTGAGCGTGATCGTGATCGTAGACACGAATTTATAGAATTTCGACATCGATTCGGATTTGGTTTCGAAAGTACGTTTTCGCACCTCATAGTGCCAAAGTATGTGGTGAGAACCGTAGCCGTATCGTACTTGATTATGCCTTCGTTTCTATTCCTAATTTCTTTTTCTATGTATGTGTACACTTACTGTACTAGTTCGTGTATAACTCGGCAATTTAATAATTGTTCATCTCATTTTTTATTGTGATCAATCAATCTACGAATGATAGTTGTATTGCAGAAGTCTGCTAATAGTGAGTGCGAAAAGAGAAACTGTAGAGAGCATAACATGGTACCTCTTTTAACCAGTCTATTTCTAGTATACTATCATTGTTTGAGAAAATCAAACGTAAAAGCATAATAATCTTATAGCTAGTATTTAAATACTTCCAACCTTATGTTCTAATTTGATTCAGTGCCAGCTCTAACTTCGACTCGAAGGGGCAATGATAAGTTAATAGAAACAAATATGATAAATTCATAATAATTAAAAAAAAACAAGGTGTATAAAATGCAGAACAAAATGAAAACGACAACAGTATAGTACAATAAAAATATGTTCCTTAATATGAAATATCTAGTTAGCTATCTAAAACATAATATGCCACATGCGGTGGTGAACGTTGTGGAGGATTTGACTTGATAAAAATTGTATTGCACTTGTGGTGTGTCTGCTTCTAATAATCGTAATAATTAAATTAAGTTGTACGTGCTCGTTTGATGAATTATTTGTGAACCCGTTCTTTTGTTTAACAGCTACAGTACAACACTACACTAACTAAAAAGTACTGACATACATCGCAGTACTACTAATTAATAATTTCTTTCCACTCAACTATAAAACAACTATAAAATATGTACTCCGAAAAAACATTTATCGTTTAAACGTTTTCTATAAAATATATGTGTTAGTAAAAATAAAATAACAATCAAACAAATTTACTAGCACGTGTATAGTAATGTTAGTTCTGTTAGTATTCGTTAGAATAATATGTTAACACAACCAAAATTCTGTATCCATCTTCCACCCCTTTACATTATGTCCCAAAACGCGTGTGAGAATAATGTAAAAAATTTAAGTTATAACCCAATATCCCTACCATCCTACCCGTATAGTGAGTTAGTTGATTAATTATTAATCGAGTTAAGAGTTTAAAAAATACGTAAATAGTATTATATGATAATTGGTACTTGTATACTACATGTATTTCTTCAAGTATGAATTGATTAGTAGTTGAATTAAAAGTTATTTCAATGAATGAAATGTACTCAAATTCTTTCAAAAATAGCCCCTCAAATGTACATAAATTCTTAAACACGATTTTGATCATTGTGAGTTCGATTGTGAGTTCGTGAACTTGAATTAAATTGAAGTTATAAAGTCCCTACCTAATAATTCTAACAACTATACAACTTACTTATTGTTACCCTTTTTGTGATCCTTAATAAGTCTTGGCTTTGGACACTTACATCTACAGTACCTACAGCTTGTGGAAGTTTGAAGGAAGTAAAAAATCTTAAAACGCACGTAATCGTAATACTATAGTACTATTGACTATAGTCAAAATGAAAACTAAAAAAGTAATTTAAAGTGAAATATTCGAATGTTTCTTCATTTTAATGAAGTTGATTTTATCCCAAAGAGAGCCAAAGAAGGAGTTTGATCCATGAAATCCAGATGATTCGGGTCTTGTAATTGACTCCGGGTACTCAAACCATCTTTCCACTTTTGCTTTTGGTGTCAACTGAAAAAAGTAATTATGTACCAGAAATGGATTAGTTCAAAAACAGGTTTACAAATAATTGAAAATTAAAATTTGTACTTAAAAAGTGGAATGGAATCATATTTTAAGCCCTTTTTTTTAAAGTGCTGATCTCAGTAAGTCAATGAATTTAATGAAAAGGTATCAACATCAACGTGAACGGGAGCATTGAGTGTAGTAAGTAGCCTTCTAATGTTAATTAAATATATAGATTCTTTATTGTAATGATAATTTTCGTCCGAATCAAAATATATCATGTGCATCGAGATGCGAGTCGCAATTATATATTTCTTTCTATTATGATCAACATAATTTTGTGAAGTAGTATCGATTTACTTAATTATATCAATAAATATCAATAGGTATTATTTATTATAATAATTATTATATTACCTATGTAGTTATATAATATCAATATAATACAGTACGTAATACGTAATAATAATTATTCTGTGCTCGTTCATCTTTATTAATAGTAATTATTAAAATAATAATTATTATATGTGCAGAATAATTATTTAGTAGTATGCCTTGCCCAAACACTCCTTTGTACTTGACTCATTAGTTCGGATCGATGATTAATTTTCTCACTCACAGACCTTTGAACACCATTATTATTGTTTAAACCACTATGACTAGAGCACGGTTTCCTCAGATTGTGTTGCAGTTGTTGTTGCTGTTCATGCTGTTGTTGTTGTAATTGTTGTTGTTCAAATATAAATCGATTACTAGGATTACTATCAATGGGCTTAATTATGGAACAACCATCAAGGGCGGCTGCGGCCGCTGCAGCGGCTGACACTGAAGGGGAGGGTCGATTAAAAATGGATCCAAAATCATCATAGTATTTATTCGGCGAGGATGAGTTTGAATTCGTCTGAGGCGTGTAGGTGTGAGGCGGTATATGTGGATTATTTATTAAGAGATTATTGTAGAGGTGGGGAGTCTGTGGGGGTGGTGGAGGGTAAACAAAGTAATGCGGGTAGCTGAGACGATTATTTTCATAGAGTATTGTGTCCAGAAGTGCCGCATTCTGTCTTCTGAGGGAGTCAATCTCTTGGAATGATGTTGTCATTACCTATACAGTTTGGTAATTCATCCACAAAAATTATCTTTTAAAAATAACTGAGTCATTTCTATTTTGGCAAATGTCACAAAAAAACAGTATGTAATACAGTCAGTCAAAAACGTTGTTACTTATTGTTAGATGGCAAACTGTAGGCGAACAAATACTAACGGCAAACGGAAAAGGTGGATGCAGTTTACAAATTATTAGCAATAGTCTTGGATTAGTTTTTATTGCTAAGGTTGTTAACATTCGATAAATGCATGCTCTTCCTAAATCCCAAACTTGAAACCTTCCGCAATAACTTGAATTTTGATTATTTGTGTATTTCTTCTCGTCCTTGTGTGACATTTCACAAGCTCAAACAACGAGTTTAAGCACACATGCAAAATGTACTTACATATTTCCGTTTTTCTGCCTCATCAGTTTGCACGATAGGAATGAATCGCTGTTCTACATACAGAACTACAGGTACGTCCTACTTTTTTACATGATGACCATAAAGGCATCACTTAAAATACTTTTAAACGCTATAAATATTCTATATAGTACACACGACATGGAATACTAGGGTGTAATTTACTCTAATCATAAACAGAGGTCAAAGGTCAATCAGATGCATGAGTGTTTAGTTTCTGTTGTAGTATTTGGGTAAGGCACACCACATCATTAATAACGTATTACATTATTATCACGCGATATTTAGCAATATCGATTTCATTCTGACTAATAACAAAATAATTATTAGTATAATCCAGCCACAACTATATAGGAATTATAGCGAGAGCAATAATTATGGGAATGAAATACAAACAAAAAGAAACAGCAGGAAATGACATAGAAGCATTAACTAACCAAACTCAACTAAATTCAGCCCGTTCGGTTTTTTTTATACATAGCAGGCAAAAACTGAAAACTGCATAAATTCTATCTACACTCTTAAAGTTTTGAAAAATGAGAACATACCTGTGGAAGAGGTGCAGGACTGATAGAACAATTTGAAGTAGATTGCTTCCCATTTGTATTCCCTTCTAATTCTTGAATGTGATGAACTAAGGATTGGAGGTGATCAAGTAATTCTTTATTGTGTTGAAGGAGTTGGTGGGTTCGAGCCTATACAGTAAATAAGAAACAGTTAGCCGTGAATATAGGTATAAAAAAAGAAAAACCATTAAAAGCCATTGCAATTCCTATCTTCATATAATGGTAGTAGTGGTAGTACTGTTTAAGTAAGGTATGCTCCTGATATGTGAACATGTGTTTTATGTCTGGAAAAGATTGAGGTTGCTGATGACGCACAACGATTTTGATTATGTTTGCTTGCTGCATGCAGTAAGTTTGGTTAAGTGGTCTGTGGTGGTAAAGCCCATTACCATTATTATTACGGAACAGGAAAGGGTGCGAAAAGAAAAGGATTTGTGTAAACTTGTGCAAATATATTATACTGATAGCCTACTTAGCGTGTCGTTGTGGTTTTAGCACTTTTTTTTGTGTTGCAAATAATGTTAAATGGTCAAATAAAAAAAACAAATATAGATAAAAAAAATAAAATCACCTGAGCTTCAATACGAGCATTGGACTCAGCTGCCAGCTGATCCCGAAGGAGACTGATCTGAGCTAAAGCTGCATTAGTTGCCTGGGTGGACTGTTCAAATTTTTCACGAAGTAACTTAATTTCATGAGAGTTGGCGACGTTCGAGTTCGAATTCGAGTAGTCTTTTAGTATTGGTGTGCTGGGTGGATGGTTCACTGGAGACTCCATTGTTACCTCTTCTTTGTCAAACTATGTAGTTAAAGATCAATACTCAATTAGGATGACACATCGAGCTCATTATTAAATTTATCATGATGCCTTTAAATAGTTTGCTTTTTCGTGGTATGAACTGTTTAGACACACCATGATTTGAACTAGGAAATTCGTCGAAATTGGAATTTAGATGGATAATTAAGTGTATAAAATATAAATAAACTAAAACTACAGAGTTTAATTGAAATTATAGACATACCTCGTCCATTTGATTAATGACATTGATAGGAGGTGGAATTTTCTTTTGAGGTGAATTTCCGGTTTTTGGTTCGAATATTTTTTTCGATTTTGTTGATTCGTCTGCTACAATATAATAAATGTACACTCACATAAACAAACTGATTTAAAAAAAAATATTTGATTACGCATAAAATTATAAAATGAATCTATAGATACGACTAATATGCACGTGAGAGCTGGACTTCCTAATGTAATAGAGAAATATTTTAAAAATACTTACGAGCGTTATCTTGCCGTTGATCCTTGAGTGTACTAGCTGCATCTTGATTTTCATGATCTGAAGATTCAAAGGGACCGCTAATTTTATGACAAACCTCAAATGCTTGTCCAACCGTTCGAACTATCCTCATGGCTTGACTCTGATATAAATAAATAAACAAATTCCAAATGTGTAACATGTTCCGTATTGGTTACTTAAGTTTTCCTATATAATTTCAATAAATCCACAATAACAATAATAAATAGTTATTTCAATTGGCAGCGTAGTAAAAATTTTAAAATACAATAAATTAGCTTAAATGAGGACAATAATAGTAATATTTGTCTTAAGTAAGTATGCGTTGAACTAATCCTGGTATGTTTAATAAATACGTTTTCTATTGCATATGTACAGGACCGTAATTTAAACCGTAAAGGTTGGATTTGGATTTGGATTTTGGGGTGTAAAGTACATATAATACCACACTACCGTGTAGGTTATCAATATGTAAGTAAAAGAATATGTATGATATTAACCTCTAATTTTAAGTCTTCTGTCGAGCCGGATAGTGAGTCCACATCATCCTTTAATCCCTTGAACGATAACTTTTTATTGCTATTCGTATTACTTTTATTTATTGTATTTATGGAAGACACCAACTTTTTCGGATTTTTAAACATTTTGAATCAATATCCTTGAAATATTGGGAAATATTGACAAATCGAAAATAAAACTAAAATATATATTATTAGTATATATTTATATTAATAGATTTAAATAAATATTTTCTCGTGTTTCAAACACTCGCAAGGGCTATTGTTGTTCTATCCTTGAGTAGCAGCTATTATTAATGTATTATTATTAGGTATTATACGTCCTTAAAACTCTCGACTGTACTACTACTGTATTCACACGTCTATTTGGCCAGAGCCTGCCAGCCAACACTGATCACTGTATAAATTCTTCTTAGACTTTCAATTTGGATTTTGTGGGAAGTTAAATTTGGAATTATAATACGTCTCCGCCGCGTATCCTCTCAAAATAAAACTATATACTGGAAATCCATTTAAAAATTACCTAAAAATCCTAAAATAAAAAACTACGTCTTTCCCTAGTATACTATGATGAGGAGTAGTAGTAGTACAACTGGTACTGGCTCTGGCTTTGACTCTCGTCTCGCTCTCTTCCTGTTTCCCCAATACAGATACAGATAAAATTAAAACAAAAGAAATCCAATTCCAAATCATTAGGAGGAAACTTCTTCTTCCGCACACACAAAAAATCAGGGAAACGAGCGAAAAAAAAATATGGGGAACCGAAAAAAATACTGTATGTAATTATATTATATTGAATAGAAAATAGAAATAAGTCTGGAAGACAAGAGAGAGAGAGAGAGAGAGACAGAGAGAGAGAGGGCGACTAATGTGGTTAACTAAATTGAGAGTAGTGACGATCTTTATGTCTATGTGTACTCAAGATATTTGTAATATTATAATACAGAGGACTCCCGACCGACACCGAGACCGATGAGACCGACCCTCAGAGATCCTGATCCTCTATATATTTTTTTATTATATTATATTCTATCTACTTACTCACTATTCCACACAACACCACACCATGCCCAAGACCAAACCAATGTGTGTGGTAGAGAGAAAATATTGTCTTGACAAAAAAAACCACGGAGATTTAAATTTAGAAATTCTATTTTTTCAACTTAAAGGACACACACATAATTTTGTTTATAAATATATGCAAGGAGGATGTTATGTTATGCGATTTTTTTTTGCATTTATATTATGTACATAAGTAGGTAGGTAGGTAGGTAGCTTATGTATAATACGTATAATTATATTACGATAACTACATTAAAACTACACAAACTGGGGGTAGGTAGTAGATAGCTTACATTACATTATAATACCCACACTTTAGTTTTACACTCAAGTACCTTGAGCATTATAATGTGTGTGTGGAGAATCACTCCGAATTTTTTTCAGTCAGTCCGTCCACCTAGGCGCATACATAATGTGGTAGGTAGGTAGGTAGTTGGGTTCTTATAGACGTAGTTTTTTTGTACTGATGTTGCTGTACTGTACTTTTGTAGGTAGGTAGTTTTTATATGGCTGGAGGTAAAAAAGCTATATTTATTATGTTATGACTTTGAGACAACATGTGCGATGCGACAAAATCTGTTTTAATAATAGCCAAAGCGCTTCTCCTTTCTACTACGTCTATATTTTTTCTTCAAAGATTTGTGAAGATGTTTTAGCTCTTCTTCTTGTCTACTTTGCTCGACATCGTGACTACTCAGCTTCATCGGTTTTGGTAACGGTGTCGGTCTCGGTATTGGCTCAGCCTGGCTTTTATTTTATATTTTTTTTTGCATTTACTTGAAACTATCTCTTAGTCCCACTGACACTTTAACTACTACTTGACTTCATCCCTATCTCCCCGAACCGAAGAAAGGGACGGAGCCGAAACGGAAACAAAAATGAAATTTCATGATCATCTGCTTACATGTATATATCATATTATGTTCCCGTGTGGCGGAGTGCGGATTGTGGATGGGAGAGAGCGTAAAATGGGAGAGAGACGGTGATGGAATAGGTAATCATTATTACAGAGATTACAGTGGCCTATGTCGTCGTCGTGCAGAAACCTTGTTGATGGTCTCTCTCTTTTTCCCTTGATAGTTTTTTTCCCTTTAGATTTTTTGGTAAATAGGTTTTGGAGGTTTATATTATATGTGGATGAGAGTGGAGAATTGGAGACGAGTGGCTTACCTTCTTAGAGGCTTTGAACACAACGCAGTGGAATACAGATGAGGATGTTTCCCTTGCAATATAACTGAAGATCTTGACATCTTGTGAGTCGTGTGAGACATAGAAGATTCTGTAGACGGGATGAGATTCTATTATTATGTCTGGGATGTTATTGTGCTGGCCGTTTCCGTGTTGTTTCTAGAAACAAAACAATAGAAAATCATACAATCTCTCTTTTAAATGTGCACAGGCGGAATAATAATATATTTCTTTTGTTTAATTATACGAGCACACCTAACTAGTAAGGTATATCATATAGCAGATCTTTTGTGTGTATTATGTGGCCTTTAGTCAGAATGCAATACCAGCTTCATGGAATTTTGAAAGTGTGTACTAGTGGGAAATGAGTATATTTCAATATTTTACAATTTCGATAAATATGTGATCGGGCGACGATCTTCCTAACAACAAATTGCCGTAAGAGATAAAAATATTCTATCAATGCTTGTTTTTGGAAGAATACAATTGAATTCTATTTTGTAAGCAAAAATGTATGCATACACATACATTATTTTTAGCAGGCAAAATATTACGATTAGTTTTGGAAAATCAAAACATTTCTAATTCCATGGTTATTTGAAAAGCAAAAAATGTGATTACGTATTTTTGTTTGAAAAGCATAGGATTTTATTTGCTTGGAAGTACTGGGAGTGGGACGATGAGAGAGGTCAAAAAATTTGACGAGGGCAAATAGGCCTAGGAAGGCACACCCCAATACTCCCCAAAAGAGCTAATCGCATGAATATCTTGGTGGATCTTTCCGCTTTTTTTGAGGGACTTTTTGCCACCCTGGAATCTGGAACTTTTTGACTTCGCACTCCCATTACGTTTTTCGGATAAAATCTTTTCTAAAAGGTCAACTCTTACATGTTCTTAATTACAGACCGTGAAAAATAAAAATGTTCTAATAATTATTGCATGAAATTTTATCAGGAAATTTCTGCGGACATAATTCTGCTGTCTTGTATATTTTCTTAAAACAATTCCCGTCGTCTGATATTTCTTCTTCATCCGCTACGATATTATTTTCAATTAGACCTACACGTATAATGTACAGCTCAAAACTACACAACTACACCCAAAGGCACGTCAAGGCAAGGGAAAATTTCTAAACTTGTAAACTAATGACTCTCAAGAGAGGAGAGAAAAGAAAAGTCCTTCTGATTCTTTTTTCCGAGTCTTTTCCTTTTTATCTTTATCTGTTTATCCCACGTAGTGTCATTTATTTTTATTTTTACTCGTTACTCGTGTGTCGTATTTATATAATTATATGTTTTGAGATTCAGTTGTTGTAGTTGTATAGTTGTGCAATCAAGGATCATTTTTATAATATATATGTATAATAATAAATAAATAAATATATACATAAGTTGTAATAGAAGTAGCAGTAGCTGTAGCTATAGAAGTCGAAGACTAAATAATACATAAGTGAACAACGTCGGTTCATTGGTTTTGATTTCCAGCATGCTTCATGGGATCTTTGATGTTGAGGAACAGAAACACATGTGGGTAGGAATTAGAGGGCGCTAGGAATATCCGAATCTCAATTTACTACATTTATATTTCCATTCCATTGCAATTTGGCTTTTTTTTGGGAACCTCGCAGTTTCTTTATTTCTTTCTTTTTTCTTCTTCTTCTTCTTCTTCTAATCCTAGATCTTATCTAACATCATCATGGGATTGCATTGCATGGCGTGGAACGCCAATGGTAATTGTAATGATAATGATATGGCCTGGCATTGGCATGGCATGGCATAGCATAGGGAGAACACATGTTTGAGCATTACGTTTTCTATTTTCTAGACTCCCTATTCCCTATTCGGCATATCAGTAGGGAGTCGTTTGTTCTATCTGCAAAATTCCCTGCAATAACTCTTACTGCTACAACTCTTATAGGACATAGATAGAATGTCGTAATTATATAGAGTAACGTGGGTTAACTTTGGTAATTTTATAAATTCTGTCATTGTTCTGTGTGGGGAAGTGTTTTTATGACTGACTGTATTACTCCTAAATTATTTTAAGCTCCGCACACAGCCAAGGTTGGGAGCAGGAGAGGAACTATTAAGGCAATTCAAAAATTAATAAACTCATTTTTATCATGACAAATACTGTAGCATTACTCAATTTAACGGACAATTAACATAATGCTCAAATATTCTAGCACCTATGTCATTATTTGTATAGTATTTGTTTCACGTATGTGTCTCCTGCCTATATACTTCTACATAATTTAAAACTTGGCTTGTTAGCTTAAGAATTATAAAAAATATTTGCTTATTTAACAACCGCATTTATTAAGGTGAGTGCTGTAGGTAGACATGTATATTACTATTTTGTTTTTGAAATTGAAAAAAGGAAGAAAATATTTTGCTACCAAAAAATAGAGATGCCTAATCAGTTTTGTATTAATTTATACGGAAATTCTGTCGTAAAATTTATACGATTGAGAGTGCGATATTTTATTTGGTATTATGTTATAAGACTAGTCGCGATAAAGAAAAATACTTGATTCTTTCCGTGTTAAGATTGTACGATAAATATTTAAGTAATGATTTTTTTTCTCTATTACCTTTCTGAGTTTATTCTTTTTTCGCACACAAGTCCGAATTCCTTCAGTCGACACTGTCAAGGTGACTTTTCTCTTTTTGATACCCTTTGCTTTGAACTCAAACTACAACAATACAGAACAGAACATACCATTAATTTACAAATGATAAAATCGGAAATGTTTGTTTTTTGTAGAAAATCATGAAAATTGACATAGATGAATTTTTAGAAAAATACGAATAGTATAAAATGTGCAAATGTAATGAACTTACTCGAACACGTCGCATAGCTGCAACAATTTCGACGCGGCTCATGGGTCTTGGAATATCCATAGCTCCAATGAACTATTCAAAGTCAAAGTAAAATTCAATTAAGTTCAAATTGATGAAAAAGTAATGGCAGTGCCAAATAAGCTGATATTGTAATCCAGCGTAATTTTTTAAATCAATAAAATAATTCAAAAGTTAGTACATTTCTGCTATCCAACACAAATATTTGTTAGACAGTCAAAAGCTTACCTTGACATTAAACGGAATTCCATGTTGAAAAGCTTCATCGGGCACAAGTGGGATTCTCGAGTCAAGGTCATCACCCGGGCTCTGAACTAAATTGTACTTTTTGGACGGCATTTTGAGTAGTTTATCAATTGTCGTAAGGATGAGCTAATAGCGGCCTCCGCAGCAATACACAGACAAAAATTATAATCAGCAATTAATGTTATTGCTGCTTTTTGGTTGCGAGTCCAGATCTCCCTCCAGTTTCAGATCCAGGTCCAGATTCAGCTCCAGCATTTGTGTTGTGAGTACTCGAGTAGTATAAGTAACTAGATGTGAGATTTCGTTTCTAAAAAAGTGAAACACATTAAATAATGAGTGCACAAAGTTTTCAAGTATCTACTTACATCATCGTACAATGTATAAGTTCAAATCACAAACAAAGCTGCTGGGGACCATTAACCAAAATTTATGCTCACTTTAATTGCGTAATAGTTTATGAATAAATGTAATTAACATTATAGTATAGAGTTTCTTCACATTATTATATACAGAAAAAAAGATGGGATTTTTATAAGCTTTCTTGAACTACTGATAAGCATTATAATTGTCCACGTATGTAGTTCAAAGCTGCATATAGTACGTGTGCAGGACATTTTAAATATTGAAACAATTAATGTAATATGTAATAGCGCATTTCTCTCAATAATAATAGTCTCAAGTTCAATTGGAAGTTACACAATAAGCACACGCATACTTATTTAATTGTATACAAAACTTGAGCACAGTGCAAACTATATTACTAACAACAATACATTAGATTTATAAAGTCAGTCAAGCTTACAAATCCCAAATGCACACACACACTATATACTTATACTGATATACTATAATACACTTCGCACAACTCCTGCTACAGTCCATTATGCAGTATTTACTAATTTTGCACGAGTACAATAAAAAAAATTTAATGTTCAATGTCAACTTCAGCCAGCACAATTTTTAACCACTGTTGTACTCACTCACACAGAACGTTCACGGTAGTACATATTTTAATATTGACTCTTTATACTGCGACTGACTATCAACTATATACATTATCACATAATATATTGGACGTTAGCGTGCAAAAAACAGAGGGATTTTTTTACTTCCTTTTTGTAACTCTCACATTTACATATTAGTGTATATGTAATTGATACTCCATAGGAGTACTTTAATCCTATATACAAAAACTACTATGCATTATTAATTCTCCAATTTATTTGAACAAAATTGTAAGTAAGTGATGTCACTTATTTGTATCTAATAAAAAATACATGAATGACAAAAACAAAATCACAATGAATAATGAATGTTCAATTGTTTTTTATTTGTCCCATGTTATTTTGGGTGTACTGTTTATAACTCCATGTTCCAATAGTTTGTACAGAACTATTCTAAATGTAAATTTTATGATGATTGCACTCTCAGTCAGAGTTGTGGGAATTGGAATTCTTTTGAAAGGAACAAACAAAAAATATACAAGAGTGAAAATAAAAAAAAAATATCTTGAAGAAAGAGTCACCAGAAAGAGACAGAGATCATTTTAACTTTTAAAAGGGAGAAGGACATTATACATTATAGAGAACCGACAACGACAAGCAATAAAGCTATGAAATACACAAAAAAAAATGCTCTAAACTATCCACGTTGGCTCCCCTCCAAATAGGTCAATAATATTTTCCTATTTATATTTTTATTTTTGAAAAGAAGTAGAAGTAGTAGTAGAAGAAGACGAAAAAAAATGGAATGAGACATGTGAAATTTTTTTTTTTCGTACAAACCTCTTAAATATCTCATAAATATGTAATTTGCAATATTTCTCGTAATGTCGTTTCTTTTGAGTCAGTCGTCCCTCGCGCTGTGTGTGGTGGTCGGGATAATTTTAATTTCAATACTTAAGTATATGTAATTTCCAATCCAAATCCAATAACTATGTATATGTAACGGAACAAGCTTCTGTTTCTCTCTGTCTCGCCTTCTGTTTTCTGTCAATTTCCAGCTTCCCGGTTCCGGTTCCGGTTTCAGTTTGATCTTCTTGGTAATGTTAATTCTCGCTAATTTGCAACGTATTTAGCGACCGCTATGATGCGTTATAAGTTTTTTAAAAAGTTGTTGTTGCTCATCAACGCATACTTAGTATATAGTGTTCACTTCATTTTCGTTAGCATTATTATTTTGATGAGTAGTATTTAAGTTGCAATATAGCGTTCTCAACTATACATTTTTTCTGCGTACTTAGTTGTTGGTTTTTAATTTTTTGTAAATATATGAGATGAAAGAAGGATGTTTAGAAGGAAAAAAATGTAAATGCAATGGAGACACTGTGTCTTTCAATTCTCACACAATAAACCACACATACATCCAGGAACAGAGATTAACAGACAGACAGAGAGAGATGAGATACTCAAATATATCTGTTGTTGTATTATAGGAGAGTAGCACGGGCACACGGATATATACTCCAATCTTCCAATGCACTCTGTTAATTCCAAAATCTATCAACTTTTCCACTTTAACTTCACATAACATAAACATAAATAATTCAGTCTTGATAAACAGACACACTCCATTATGCACTTTAGACTATTTATTTTTATTTCGAGGACCAATTACTAGAATCAATAATCAATGCTGCGGATTGCATTGATGTAGTACAACGCAACAGATTTCACAGTCCTTCGCTCATCTTCCTTCGTATATATATATTTATGTTACCATTTTTAATATATTTTAGTAGTGCGTTGGTTAACGTAATAATAATTATCAATGAAATGCACTGTACTATATACTACGACGCTGAGTACATTTTTCCGCTCTCCTCCTGTCTGTCTATTATATAGTTAGATATGAGGCCGTCATTACTTAGTTGAAATTTTAATCCAAGTGAGTAGTTATTACATAATATACTTTTAGTCTCTTGAGAAGTTCAAAGGAATTTAAATAAGAAACCTTCAACCCTGTTTCCTGTAAAAGTGATCTTATTTTGTTTCCCTTTTTTTCACGACTCAAAAAATCCAGCGAGAGAAAGAGAGAGAGAGAAACGAAAAGGACACAACCATCCACCAGCAGCACGGGTCCAACACAAAAACGACGACCGACAACACGAACCAACAAACAAGAGACGAGAAGAGGTACCTTTTTTTGTTTTACTATACGGAGGATAGACCTTATCCGTAATCCGTAATAGAGGTGTAGACCAACAACAGCAGCAGCACAAACAACACCAACACTACTACTTACTTATGTACTCATATAGGTAGGTACTTTATGTAAAACTTTTGGACTTGAACGACAACGAAAAGGAACGAGTCGTCAGTCTTTGAAATAGGAAATACAGAAATACAGCAGTACAGAGGGAGGAAAGACTGGGATACTGGGAAAGAGCCGAGTCGACAATTATTTAGACTTTAGACAAGGGAATTGAAATTGAAGAGAGAGAATCATCATATGAACATGATCATCATCCTGCAGATGATGCAGCAGAATGTGGGAATGGAAAAAAAGGAGCAGTATTATAGTAGTGGCAGCTAAAATGCTAAATACAAATATCTGAATCTGACTC
>JAQFZE010000661.1:0-23725 GCA_034695245.1 Dicyrtomina saundersi | reverse complement strand
ACATGTAAATAGAACATTGAGCACTTTTCTGAATCAAGTAAAACGAACATTTTGCACTTTTCTAAAACATGTAAATAGAACATTTTGCACTTTTCTGAGTCAAGTAAAAAGAAAATTTTAAACTTTTCTAAAAATGTAAATAGAACATTTTGCACTTTTCTGAGTCAAGTAAAAAGTTTTAAACTTTTCTAAAACACGTAAATACAAAATTTTGCTTTACAAAGAAAACCATCAATAAAATCAAAATGGTGGTTTTTGTATGGAAACAAATTGCTGCCCGAAAGTAATTCCTTCGTCCGGCCCTGCAAGACGTCAATAATTAAGACATAATTTCGTTTTGCACAATTTCCAGCTTAAACCACCTAGCCACTACAAACTAGGAACACACAGATGTTGTGTATCTTTTTTGAAATTAAAAATGTGTAAAATCTGTACATTTGAGAAGAACCATTTCAGAATAAATTTCAAAATTAGCATAATAATAATTAATTATGTAGAAATCCCCTCCCTCTACATTCTACATCCCTCTACATAGCACATTTTGCAATTTGGGGGACTTCGTAGGAATGAAATTCATGTCCTTTCACGATAGGGACGAGCATATAACATGGTAGAAAAAAAGAACTTGAAAGTATTCCAACTTTCAACATTGACAATTTACAAAACGTCCAAAGTCGAAACGCCGGAGGTCTAAAAAGGAGACTAAAGAGCCAAATCTAAATCTACAGCCAGAGCCAAAAACCAAATAAGCCAGAGAGCAAAAGAAGTTCTTTTTATTTGTAAACATGCAGGGAGAGGCAGAAACTCAAAGTAATAGTACAAAGTACGAGGACAACAAAGACAAATACAGAAAAGGGAAAGAGTTTATCAGTTCGTCTTGCATATGGGGGTGCTACAGATATATGGAGTATGGTGCCTATACCTATAGTAGCTTACGATGACAAGGCGTATCGTATTATGAGATGACAAGGAAGACGAACTACTAAAGTACCTACCAACGAACTGACGAACTTACTCCAACTTACAAAGTGACTAGTATGTGTACATAAATATGTACGCAAGGCCTATATGTATATCGATACATGGGCTGTCGACAGAACACAGAACCAGAACCAGAACGGGCCAACATAGCATAGCCCAAAGGGGTAATAAGTAGTGTTGAAATTAGAAATGAGTCCAGCCCATAGCACCCTGCCTTTTAGTCAGAACCCGAGCCAGAACCATAGAACTACTCTAAAACTCGTGAAACGTTGAAAGAGTCAAGTATAAAAAGGACCCAAAAAGTCAAAAATGGAAAAAGTGTCTACCTACCTTTCTATATGTGGGTGCCTATAGTCTATATAGTACATATATAGCCCCCACTATAAGGATACGCTCTGTAGGCAAGAAAAAGGGGAAATGAGAAAAGATGGGAAAACATGGAGTTGACATCCTAGAGGGAAAACAAATGATGCTAATTTTTTAATTTTAATTAAAACTTCCGCCTTCGTCTTTCTCTCTCCTTCAACCATTTTCTCCAGTTCCAGCTCCAGCTCCAGCATCTCAAGAGGAACATACATAATAATGTGATCCTCCAGTCTACACTTTTACTTCCACGCTTTTACTCATACTGACTTATTTGTTGTAGCTCTCCAACTCAACCCACTCCTTCACACACTTGACTACTTCACTTTGACTTCTTTAACTAACAATGAACGAGAGCAGGACGGCTGTCACCCAACGCCAAAATAAATTCCACCAAAGAACATCAAGAGACGAGAGCGAGAGACTGAGAGAGAGAAAAAAAAGGACGGAAAACTTTCCTTCTTCTTCGTCTCCATTCTTTAAAGTTTTTACTTAAGTTCCAACTTTTTGGATTTTGGAACCTATATTTGTACGTATATAGATTTTTGGGAGAAACTTGAATTTTACACGGCGATCGTACATCGTAGAGGGAGAGGCAGGAAACTTATGATTATGATTCATTTAATAGAGCCAGGAACTTTAGCCTAAAAGGCCTACAGATATTACCTAAGGTGTACATAGTACATTGTGCATTGCCACCCCAAACTGCTACCGCCTCATCCTCACGTCATGAAAACCGTGTCAGAGATGATTTATTCTGATTTCCATGTTGATTAACTATTATGCAAAATGCTCTATCGCATCGCTGTAATTTTTTCAGGTCAAAATTTTCTACAAATATTTGTATTTTTCAGAAATTATTACGTGTACTGTACTGGTAGTACCGTTTAAAGTTTAATACAGAAGTACAGAACGGTAAGGGTTCGGCTGGTTCCTTTACTGATAAATGCAAACTTTTCAGTGTATTAGTGCTGAGAATGTTTGAACTTTTTGTAAACTTTAACTTAGCCTACCTTGCTAATATGAATTTGTACGTTTATTAATGAATTACTAATTTAGGTGCGTTCAAGTGCAGATTAGTAATTAATCTAGAGCTAAAATTCTAAACTTAAAATTTCAAGTAGGGATTTAGTGCGGGGTTCCGTTTCCACGTTATACCCGATGCTATACTACTGTATGTAGATATAAGTAAACTTTAGCAGTGGTTATGGTATGGTTAAGCTAGTAGCTAGTGACTATCGGCACCGGCATCGGCATCGGCCATGTAGGCACATAAAATGTATGTTTAGATAGGGTAGTGCTAATAAACTCATAAAATTGGATCAGTAATAATTAATCAGAATCACTCACGTTCTACAAATTATAGGGCAATTTTGCTTCATGAGTACCGATATACCTATATAATATTGTTATGTAAGGATGAAGATGCTGCGCTGGAGCTGGGAAGAAGGAGCTTGAGCTATTAATTACTAAGTGATTAATATTCATTTCAGTCTTTTCCGTTCCCATCATCCCATCTTACTAATGTACTGATTTAGTCATTTATTTCCCAAAACTTCAACGCTTATTAGCTCATTTAATCCCACTTATGATCCAAATATGAAGTGAGCTAATTATACAGCTCATGTTGAAGTCAAGGATGAGAACCGTACCGATTCCCGGTATTTAAGTAACTACGTGTGATATGTGCAGTTATATCGGCACTGTAATACCTGATATTGCGCTATATAGCAAAAAATAAATTTATTGCAATGCATTACAATTATTTCTTCGTGGACTTCTTGAAGTCTCAGTGTTTACCAGTGACGCCTATTGAAGATATTGTAACGTCAGTCCTAAAGAAATCGGTGCAAATTTGTGTTCATCACCTGTTTTCTACAAGCATTACCTAATTTTTTCTATTTAAAGTTTAAACAACCATAAATCACATTATTATGTATAACAAAAGTATGTCCCGTATACTGAGTCTTTAGGCTATCCTAATTGGAGGACAGTGTCAAGTTTATTTTTGAATAAAGTTGTCTATATATACAAACCAGTGTTTAGTGGACGAGATTATAAAATAGGATAAAATTAGTGCAAACATTTCATTAAAATATGATTAGATTTCTTGCCACATTTACCTACTGCTATAAAAAAAATACTTAAAATACAAAAATAATTTTACTGCAAAACTAAATATATCGAATATTACGTGTGAAAATAAACCTTTGAATATAAAATGTAAGATTTTTTCCTCGTGCTGAACTATCACGCTAACTACAAGCGGAAATTAGCCAAAATGTTTTTGACAAGTACAATCTAGTAATACAATATTACATGTTGTTTTTGTGCGTACCATAACACTACCAACCAAACCCGTCCGTTTTCGATAAATCATAGATTAAGACTGGGAGGCTATATGGAAGCAGCTGTTAGTTGTAGTGCAGAATAACATAAAATAGACAGAAAAGGAATTATCTTAAATCTTTCATGAGCTCAAAGTTTACATCTTGAGGAATATTTTAAAGACTCTTGCCATCCCCACTCAAGTCATTAACAAATTTAATTACTGTTTACTTAACGTCCCTCCTATCAACACCTAATTATCTTCTCGGTCATTTCTTGAAACAAATAGAACTACATACGTATAGATACAAATATTCACAACCTTATAGTTATCAGAATTAACTGGTCATTCGTTTGGTGTAGCACAGCGAAAATACTAAGCTTACGTCCGCGGGTTCCTTCATACAATGTGAGACCACGTGCAAAACCGAAGGCAAAAACAAACCGAAACCTTACAATTGAAACATTGTCTGATGCGTGTAACAGTAACAGTAGTAATTACTAGTCGCACTGATGTATTATTATATGCACAAATAGTATGCAAAAATCAAGTTTGTTCACCAAGTGTATGCATCCTTTATGCTAATAGCTAATAATCATAATACATAAGTAAAATAAAAAACCATAGCGTATCGAAACCGAAGAGAGTTGACGCAAGATGCATTTCAACACAACGATTTTCACGCTACGCATCCCAGCAGATGGTCTCATTGAAATCCACAAATCAAATCGTTTGGGCATAAAATATGTGAAGAAGGCCAAAAGTTCAGAAGCGCTGGATTCAGTATGTAGAAGGACCGAAAGTGCATGTGTGTATGTATAGTCGTTATGACTCAATACAATGGTGGATGATGTTGATAGTTGATGCATGGCTCCTGATATTGGAGCATAACAACAATGGAAGATGCGATGATGCCTGGCTGAGCTGCCCAGAAAATTCTGAGCGTGAAATTCCAATTACTAATTGGTTTGTCATAGTCTCCCTCGCTCGTCCGCTCAGTAGACGACTGTTTACTGCTATATACACAACTCAACTGGGTATCTGATATTGATATGTCCTTGTGTCTGTAAAAAAAAGACAAAGATAACTATCAGGTGTTACTTGTTAGACTTGCTTATGTGCTCATCACGATTATAAAACTATCAAAATCAAAGTATTAGATATCAAATATGTAGGAATCAGCACGTGGCACATTAATTTATATGGTCTTATTTATTGCAAAGTATTTTAAATCGATATGACAGTAGAAAGTGAGTGTGAGACTGTCAAACGTGGAAAATGCACCACATCAAGATATGTGAGCAGGACATGAAAATGAAATATCCTCGATTCTGGTTTAATGGTACTTTTAATAGTAACCTAGCATTATTTTTAAAATTGAAAAAAGGTTTCGGTATTCTTTACCAAGAAAATAGTTTTGTATCTCATTTAGCACATTTTTAAAACGTACGAAATCATCTTTCTTTTAACCTATGTTTTGGAAGCTTCAAAAACAATTTTTTTCATAGTTTCAAAAAATGCAAAATCTTTTATTTACATAGTTTTAAAAATTGTAAAATCTTGTATTTGCATAGTCTCAACAACTTCAAAATCTTCTATTTGCATATAGTTTCAAAAAGAGCAAAATCGTCTATTTGCACAGTTTTAAAAATTGCAATATCTTCAATTCCCATCGATTTAAAAAGTAAAGAATTTTAGATTTGAATGTTTTCAAACGGCAAAAAATCTTATACTAAATTTTTCTTAGGTAGGTAATTTTAGGTTTTCGTATTCATGCCTTTATACCTTTCAACACGCTCAAAAAATTTCTAAATGAAGGAAAAATTCAGAAAAGGTATCGCAATATTCTTTGTAGGAGCAGTTTTTCTAGCCTCTTGTTTCGGTGATACGTTTTCGTAGATTAGATGCTGGGTTCGTAGCCACAGCCTCTAGCCTATAGCGTTATTCGTAGCCGCATATTTTGTAGCACAGAATAATTAGATGTATGACAAAAATGCTAAAAAAAAGTACATAACTCGTAGAGCTGACACTCTAGAGATTTTTATTTTCCTAAATTACTTGTGTACAAAGGGGAATTTTCCCTAAAAAAGCTTAATTTTGACTTTTACACTTTGTAGGTAGGAGAAACGTCCAAAATTATTTTACATTTTTTTTAAATTACAATTTATACGGAAATCTTATGGAAGGATAGAGCACATAATACTACAACTACATACAGTATAGTACATACAGCATCAGTATTTGCATACTGATCGTTAGTAATAACAGATATGCAGATATGCACTATCTACTCTAGTATCTCCAGACACTTCTCTCAAGATAGATAATTATGCAACATACACATTATGTAGAATGCACATTAGAATGTGCGTCCATGATCGCAGTGTCCAGGGGAAGCGGATGAGATCCGAAGGATATAGAGACGGAAAAATAAAAGGAGACACAAAAAAAAGGGAGCAACACGTGTGGCCGATTTCATGGATTAGAATCGATACCGACAATATGTGTCGGTCGGCCCTTTTCAATGAACTGTCAGTCCCCCTCGTCATCCCTTTTCAATCTGAACCCTCATTACAATTACAGGCCTCATTTCACACTGTTTTGTCTCACTTTACAAACTTAAACATATTATAGTCCCAAGCACGAGCCATCCCCCTCCGATCTCCCTACTTTCCATCCACAACAGCCTACGCTTCTCTCCTCCAACGCCACATTTCCTGTCACGTCCTCGTTCTATTCTACATAATACGTATTCCAAATTTCAAACTTCAAACCACATCCTTATATAATTATACTTACGTATATTATTCCACATGTATAAGTAACAATATACTATGAAATATTAACCCTAATGTTCTGTATGTACATATATTCACAACAGCAGCTTCCATATATTTGAACGAGCCTACGATTGAAGTTGCATAGGTATAGTATAGGTATATCTCGGCCTTTGAGTCTTTGAAACAACAATCTATTTTTTTTCACATTTTAATAGATGCATCATACATGATAGTAATTAATTGAAATATTATTTAAAGGGTTGGATTTGGTCATTTGGCGTGTGCCGACTGCAGTAGTGTGACCAGCCTCGTCCTTACTAGTTAGTTGCTATGATATGAACACTCTGTTTCCTTATTTTTTTCGTTCCCGCAAATTACCTATATGAAAACTATCGTACTGTACTGAAAAGCGGAAGGGTTCATCGATTCTTTATGCAGCTTTGGTAATTTAAATTGTACACTGTAATTTATTATCATTACTATTATCATTAAAAAATTGTTGTCACTGCACATGCTTACAACGAAAACGGTACAACGGTAGATTGCTTGAGTTGACACGGATGAAGCAAAAGGCTGTAAAATTATCCACTATTTAAATGTGATCTCGCAGACATACTTTTTTTAGCAAAAGAAAGTGGGTGTGCATTATATATGTTATGGCATGTCGTCGCCAACTTACGTATGCCAAAACCTTGCAGTTTGGCACAATGCAAAATTTCCAACTTAGGATTACTTACTGGAACGATGAAAATACCATTGAAATATAAAAATAAATTCACAGAACAGAACTATTTTTTTTAAATGACTAAAAACAAATTAATCTATAGAATATACATCTAATTTCCTACAGATGAATGATGAAACTGATCGCGAGGGAGTGGGAACGTAGGATCAGGAGTGAGCGTTAAAAACGCTTTTGATATTTGATTTCAATAAAATTTGAAAAATTAAATTCAAAAATAAATTTCTCAGAAAATCTAGACTTGTGTATTTCATACACCATACCTAAAAATACTGGTATAGAATGCTAGTGACATGCGAGCGTTTTAATGCTACACTTTATGTGCCATTATATAGCTACATAAATACACTATATATAGTAATGTATAAATCTATAGAATGAAAAAGAATCAACGATAGAATTCTTCAATCCAAAATCTAAAGTCAAGACATAAAGCACTACTACAAAGTTCACACCAAATACCAACCAAACCCTTGAGGGAAAAAAGGAAGGAGTTGGGGAAAAAAAATAGAGGAAAACGAAAAAGTGAACCAACAGAAAGAGAGAGAGAGAGACAGAAATTCTAAAGATAAAAAAAATAAAGGAAAATAAAAAAAGTGAATAAGATTCTTGTTGAAAGCTCAAGTCTAGTCACAAGTGAGAAGAAAGGATATAAAGTCGATGCGATGTGAAGAGCTGAGACATGAAATGCTTTCGAAATAAGGCTCACAAGGAAGCCATGCCCCAACATAACATGACCATATGCCTTACAGTCTATAGGGGAGTTTACCCAGTTTGTTGTATATCTATAAGGAAAATGGAAAAAAATTCACATCACATCACAGCCCTGACTAAACCACCTACCAAACTACCAACTACCATCATAGTCATGTAGCGTATCTATTTTCATATATCTATACAAGAACTTACGTCTTACAATACAATGTAAGGTACTTATAGGTATCTCCATATCGCTATTGAAGAAGCAAAATTGACGATCTCCAATTTTCAAGAATGGACAATTTGCCGTTTTCCTATTCACACTAAAAGCAAAATCGCTGATCTCCATTTTTTTATGTAAAAAACAAATTGTGCGCTATGTAAGTCAAAAAATGGAAATGGACAATTTTTCTTTCAGTTTGATTTGGAGAAGGGCAATTTTCCGATTAGTGAGAATCGGAGATGGGTGTAATTTTGCGTCTTCAGTAGCGATATCTATCTACTTCAATGACTACTTCTACACTAGATTTTGGTATTTTTCTGCATGCATGCTGTGTGTTCTCCAAGTACATGATAAGAATGTATAGATTTGCCGAATAAGATGAACTGCAAAAAAAATACTCAAGACTGTGTGTGTGAGAGAGAGAGAGTAGGAAGGGAGTGTTACCCGGAATCTCAGATTAGGAAACTCAAACTGTGAACGCAAAGTCACAGTCAAAAAAAGAGCTTTAAGCCACGTCTGATATCAGTCTGTATTCTGGTTCTATATTATGGTTCTAAAGGTTTGAGTCTTGGAGACTTGGAGTTCTAGTGGCTGTTGACTTGTCCGATTTCAATTCCACATTCGAACGTCGTTCCGTTTTCTTATCTCAACAACCCCTATACATGTTGTTACATATCATACTGGAATGAAAAGGTCTCAAATATGGAACGCACCTATATAAATAAATGCAAAATAGACTCCTACTAAATTCTATACGCTGTAAATCGTATTTTTTTGTAGCATAGGAAGATATCACAGAAAGAAGGAAAAAGGAAAATATACGAAGCAACCAAAGCAACGATAAGAACGCAACTGAAACTAAAATTTACATAATTATTGAATGCTTAAGGAACCTGTACTTGAATAGTTCCTAATGTGTGATTTCCCACTGTATTTTAAAATGATCTAGTAATTCGCCCATTAGATTTTTTGAAAAGCTAATACAGATACTTCTATCATCTATATGTTAAAATTATTATTATGAAATCCATCGAGTTAAATTAGATACAACTTAAAAAGAATTTAGCAACAAGTTCCCAATAAAGATTTCTTTCGGAACTGACAATAAGTAAAAATCAAAAAAAAAGGATAAAAGTGTTCATTAGTAACATGCTATATGGCCTTTGAAATCCACTGGTTGCCATTATTTGGGTTCTTGAAACATTCTAAAATTTAATATTCATCGTTGTTAGCTGGGGTGCCAATGTCTGACCGAGGAACGGAACAAGGACCGTGTGCTTGCTTGGAGCTTTTAAACTGTACTGAACAAAACAAACTAAAGAACAGCAAACCAGGAATCGCTTCAATTATACTACCTCTAAGCATTTTGATAATGACCACTAAATAGTAACTAACAGGGCCGGATAATGCGGCAAGCGCAGGCAGCCCCCGTAAATGGGACATTTTGCAGTTTTCAAAAACATGTAAAAAGAATATTTTGGCTTTTCAAAAACATGCAAATAAATTTTTTTGTACATTTCAAAAACATGCAAATAAAACACTTTTCCACTTTTCTCAAAACATGTAAATAGGACATTTTGCACTTTTCTGAATGAAGTAAAAAGAACATTTTAAACTTTTCTAAAACATGCAAATACAACATTTTGCTTTACCAAAGAAAACCATCAATAAAATTAAAATAGTGGCTTTTGTATGGAAACAAATTGCTGCCTAAAAGCAATTTCTTCGTCTGGTCCTGGCAACTAACTAACAAGGAAGACCACGTTAAGTATAAATGACCTTTATGTGGCTAAGAAAAACTAATTTATGTAAAAGAAATCTGATGGAAATAAAAATAATACTGTGAAATAAAATACGTAAAACCAGGAGCCAGCCGCATCCAGCTCCAGCCAGCAGATTTTGGGGATATATTTGAGATAAACGGACCGCAGTACCCAGTTCCAGGTTCCAGAGCAGTGCCTGAGATAGTGACGGACGAGAGATGACGAGAAAAGAAGAGACTTGTGGAGAAAGATAGATAGAGAAAAGAGTGAAAAGTATTTACAGATGAGATAAAAACTCGGAGATGGCCGGGAGCTGATGATATTTCGAGTGTATGCTGCACCATGGTGTAGGCATGTGGGATAGAAAAGGAAAATGCCGAGCGGACAGGAGTTTAAGGAGGAGGCGGGGCTTGGAGGGCTGAGGGGTACGTGCTTAGAAGGTGTGGAGGCGGAGCTTGGCCTGATCAGACGCAGGGAAACGAGAGAGTGTTTGGAAATCGGGCGAAAATCGAAAAATCTTTTCCCTTGACTTTCCGCTTTAACTTTATAACATTGGCTTGTCCACGTTTCCCTGGCCCTATCCTATGACTGCACTGCACTGCCACCACCACCAACATCAAATAGAGACAGATACTGGATCTGGATACTACCCGCTATTATATTATACCGGGTATTATTTTACTATATATACTTTTTCCCTTTGCTTTTGGCTTTATATATATTACTAGAGAACTGGAACTCGAGTGTAGATAGTATAGAAATATACGAGAGTACGAACAAGTACCAGCAAAGGGAAAATATGAGAGGGAAAAAATCTTTTTTTTCCCTGTCTTTCTTCCATCCGGCTGCTGGATTCTTCGATCCGACATCCGACCTATAGTCGTGTCTATCACCTTTGCCCTCCACTCTTCTTTTTCATCTTGTCTAGTCACAACCGAAACCGAAAACCGCAAGTCAATATTCAGCATATTTTGTAATCACCAACCAACACGGATAAAGTCAGACGTCCGGGTCCGAGTCCAGACTACTACAGTATTATCATCACTAACACAACTACAAGTATTATTGTTGGTTCAGTTTTTGATATCGACGAAACTTTTGACGTGTATAATAAAATTATATATTTTCATTATCAGTATAGAGGATAGCTGAAACAAAAGCCCCTTATTTTACTTAAGACTTTTCCTTTGACGGTCATATCGTCATCTGCAACTGTGTGAATGTGAATCCCTCCAAAAACTTTGTTATTCCGGATCCTTTCATGTGTTGTAGTAACAACATGCAAGTTTGAAGTTTTACAAATTTCACATAGTTTGGTTTGGAGCACACATTTGATTTATATTTCATACCGGCACCTTCCAACTTTTTAGACTTTGCTTATACGTGTGCTGTCGTCGACCCCGTACTATTCAACACTCATCAACCCACTCTCCAAATTCCGAAGAACCGGAATAACGATAACGAACAAACGAATAGCAAATACTGAACTAAAAAAACAGATTTTGAAAATTTCATTTAAATATTTTCATTGTACTCCTCCGGCTCCGGCTCGGCTGCTCATCGCTCATCATTCTTCAAAATATTTCTCTTATCTGATAAGTCACCAGCTGACTGACTGACTGACAGTCAGTGAAAATTCTACCAAAGAATTACAAATTCTAGACATACTCTTGCAACGTCTCCACTTCGGCTACATCCAAAAATTTCCTTGTTTGCCCTTCAAACGAATTCTTGGAGTTAAATCTAAAATAGTTTGAATTCTAGTCAGTGTATTGACGTTCACAGAAATAGTACAAAATCAACGATTACTACACATCGTTTTTACATACCTGTCTGTGAAGGAGGGATTCGTTGGCTGCATATCGGTATCGGTATCACTATTACCTTGGTCCGACTATATTGATTTTCATATATACCTACATAATATTTAGTATATAGAATAAATTCTGGAACAACGTCCATCGTCTTGGAGGTTGAAATTTTGACAACGCAACGGCAACGGTGAAGCTATTACAAATCACAGATGTAAGTACAGTTTTAGCCTGCCTATATGTGAATCATCATTTTTAATAAAACCCCCCGAAAACAGCGGTATTTCAATTTACATCTATATAGTGTCGTGTGTCATAAATATAGTGAGCGAAAACAGTTGCTTTAGTTAACATTAGAATACCCTGTGTATCCTGGATCAAGATCACTTTGACCGAGTCACATGCCTTTAACAGCATTAAAATTATATGCTAAAATTTATACATCCTATCAGTATACTTACACACTAAAGAATCTCAAGTCTACACGCTTTTCCGAAGAAGTACTTAAACATTAACGCATCCTCGTGGAGTATAGCCCATATAACTGATCCAATTAATATATCTACTGGGTCGAGTCGTCAGAACTATATGCTAATTTATAACTGCATAGATATACAAATTAAACTCAAGTCAAACTGAAGAAGACTATAGTAGTAAGGTATATACCTACATATAAAGTTTGTTTGCGGAGAATCTGCTGAATTGTTTTGTTTTGATTGCGGTTAGTTGGATTCTATTTATCTCTCGACGTTTTACACATTTCCTACATTGTGTACAACCACCATCAACGCCCTATACTGATATACTTTGCAAATACATACATCTACCTACCTATATGTATACTCTGTAAACACTTCTTCAAATTTCGAGTGTCTCTGTCTATACTGTCTATACATATTTGGATTGGTTTCATGTAGTGCGGAACTTTGGAAACTTGCAAGTGATTTCATTCATATTTTGTGCGGAATTTGAATCGATCTCAAAGTTGAGATACATTTAAATAGCTTCGATTACATTAGGTCAGCCGACGGGCAGAAATACACATTTTCTCGTGAAATTTGAGTATTAATCAAAGCCGTTTTTATGCAACTCAGTGCGTTACTTGCTTTGAAAAGCAAGATGTTGGAATTTAAAGAGTCCATCAAAGACTCGGATCCTCATGGTAAGCTCCTTATTTCAACACATTTTATTTCTCGCACTACTGATATTGGCGCATTCTACAATTCTACACGTGCTTTCGTATTTTTCCATTTTTTTTCAATTTATTCCCAATGTTATTTATGCAGCATTTTTTTTAAATACTTCTATCTAATAAAATAAAGCGATGAGTAATAATATGTAGGAAAATTCAATACTATTTTAGCAACTAATGAAACACGTGCTTGCTTGAGTTGAAAATAATTTGAATGGCATAATGTATGCGCTGTTCTTTCGGCCAAAGGTAAATTTAGTTTTTGTTTCTATACTCCATTTTGGTGAATTTTCAGAGCAGAGCCACACTCGTGGAGAGATGTGTGAGGGTTGCGGTCAGAAAATCCGTGACCGCTGGTTGCTCAAAGTGGGGGACACTCCATGGCATGAGGAATGCTTGACTTGCTGTGTTTGTCGGTCACCACTCACTCATTCTTGCTACTGGAGAAATTCAAAATTGTACTGTAAGCATGACTACGACCGAATTTTTGGTGTCAAGTGCTCACGATGTGGTGAGCGACTCCTTCCTCAAGAGCTTGTCATGCGGGCTGCCGTAAGGAAAATTTTATGTATTTTTTTCGTTGTTTTTTGTTTCAAAAAGTAAATTATCATACTTATCATACTTGAACAGAACTGCGCACATAATTAATAATGCTATTGTCATAAATGGAAGCCGTAATATTATGTACCAGTCCTAGGTTCCCGGTTTTTAACAACAGTAAAGGAAATTGACGAAATTCTAATGATAAGAAAATTGTACGAAATTAGTTCTTTAGTTTCTTTGTTAGTGTTTTTACAAAAAGCCGGCGCATTTGTTCTGTGTTGCTAATCGCTATTGCTTATAGCTTATGCAGAATAATCGTTCTTTTAGAGCGCATTCAACAACCTGTAAATGAAAGGTTATTTAGATAGGTAATTTGGGGCTGGTAACACACAAGTAATTGCAGTAACATTGTATAAACAATTAATTTACTTCCCAGACCCGTCTACTATTACAGGTCTGTCTACTGCCCTGCCATATAATACAGTGCTAAATAAACCGGTCTAATATTCAAACTTTGACCTTCCAGACCCTTCTACTATTACAGGAAATACGGTGCATGTCTTGAACTTACGAGAGTTACACCATTAACTAGTTCCCAGCATATTGCGTTTTTTATTTTTCCAATAATTCCATATGCGTAAATCTATTTTATTGTACCTTCAAAAACATGTAGAATGAAATATAATTACATTGAAAAAAATGTAAACTTTCAAAAATACTGATGTAGATACCTCCGTTTGCATATTGTTATCCTGTGGTACATACACATAACTTGCCTTACAGCTCAGCCAACACAATAATTTCAAAATGCTGACTTGATTTTGTCTAACCTAAAATCAAAAAATAAAAACTTGCATAATAATATGAAGTGTAGAAAAGCAAGCGATGCAGTATGTAGTAATAATAATAATAATAGTGCCTACAAAAAAATCAGGAGAAAATTTGAAGCTAGCTGAAAATATGAAAAGTGAAAATCGTCTAGAGCTTCCCTCTTCCCAGACCAGGCTTTCACTGTCATATCAAAGAGTGAAATTCAAAAGGGGAGATATGGTATATGCACCTAAAAAGTACGCATTGTCTGCAAAAGACTTCACTGCTATTATATGGGGCATTGCATACAGTTTATAGTCTAAGTTCTGGTGCACGTGTTGGGAAGCCACAATCTATATAGTTAAACCACAAAAGCTTAAGAGTTTCAATTTGATCAGAATCATGAGAATGAAAAGTGAGTAAGTTTTGTGAATCCTATACATGAAATTCCCTCTGATCCTCCTAAATCTCTTATGCAGTAGCTTTTCCTTCCTTTTTCTTCCTCTCCACTAAATCGAACATGGAGTAAAACTGCGAAACAGATTTTACTCTTCCCATATCCCAGTCCCAGTCCCATAGTTCCCTCTCATTTTCTCGAAATTCTGCATGGACTTTCTCTCCCTGCATTTTGAATCTCATATTTCCTACCCTTCTTGCCTTGGTTTGGTTTGGTTTGGTTGGAGTGCCTATCTGTATATATATACCTTTATATTTTATTATATTTCAACTTTATACTTCTACCATGGTCCTGGTCCTCGTCCTTGCTAGTCGACTTTAATGTCGACTTTGACTTTGACTTGAAACTTCCACATATTTTCACATATATGTATGTTAAGTATGTATTTTGTAATTCTATATTCTATACTGATATATCTTTATCCCAGTACAGTGACTTGGGTAGTTGCATATACGTATTTCATTCACCATTCTTTATCCAGACTGGAACTGGAACTGGATACTGACAGAGCACTTCTTGCACTGGAACTGGAAATGAATTCCATCTGTATCAGAATCTGTATTCCCGTTTTATATCTGTAGAGGCAAGTACCTAGGCTAGGTACATACTGTGCTTAAATCTACAAATAGTCATATAGTGTAGATGGTGGATAATAAATTACCCATGTAGGTAAGGTACATTCAGGCGCTGTACCTATACAAATTTCGAATTCGTACTTTGGATATACTACCTCTAAAACCCGAGAAAGAATTCAGTTTCCCCTGCCCGCCTTGCCAGACCAGGGAGTATCTGTATGTTTTTGTGTAGCACATTCGACATTCTGTGTGGAGGCTTGTATATAGACTGAATGATTCTGCGGGATCGTAGTTTATACATACATGTAAGTATGTGTAGGTATGTATTCTATAGGTTGATAGCAGCGCCATGCACTCGCTGATCATAAGTTTATGATTATGATTTTTTCATTGTGATGGATGAAGGACGTGGTGTGAAAATTTGCTTTTCATGCCTTCAAATCTCACTGTAATACTTTACACTGTATGAAATCATCTCGTGTAATGGCCGTTTATATCCTCGTTCTATCAAAAACTCGATCTGGTTATGTTTTTTTTGTGTGGATCGAAACAAGAAGCTAAAAAGCTAAAAAGCTGAGATTCTGTGCCGCTACCGGTATTCTGTGTAAGAATATGGTCAATGCGATGAGCTTTTCTAGAATGAAATGGAAAATACATATTATGCTATGTTTTGAGGCGCAACGCATGATGATAAATTTACAAGCTAAAAAATCTAGACATTTAGACATCAAGGTTTTTGCATAATTTTGAGATACTGCATGAATCTTGTTGGTGTTATACACCATATTAAAGTCATTTACAAGCAGATAACGAATCTACCGGCAAAAATGAAAATTCAAGTAACCGGCTTTTCGAGAAAAAATGGGATTTTATTGTCGTAAATATTGCAAAATGTTTTTATGCAGAGCTTTTCACATATAATTATTAGATTCGACTACTTTCACCTACATAATATAGTATGGTGTATAACATTTACATATTTAAAGTGCGTGTACCGTTGAAATATTTTAAGTTTTATGTTTGGTGGGAAATTCAGATACGCGCTAGTCTAGTTTATTATTACCGCTACCAATACCATGATGTGCCAGCCAAAAAAAACAAAGGCCTTAGCCATTGTGTTAATTATAACATAATATTATGTCATTGGCATTGTTTAACGCAGGGAAAAATCTAAAGTTTTAAGTAAAAGTTTTGCGTTTTTCTTTCTTTTTTGGGGGGGATCTATAGGCGCACGTATTTCACTTGGCATGTTTCGTCTGCACCGCCTGCTGTTCACCACTTCAAAAAGGTGACCAATTTATTTTACGAGGCACCCAAATTTTCTGCCGAGCTGACTTTGAGAAAGAATTGTACCTTCTGCAACAGTCCAATAGTCCAAGAGGTGAGTATACACTATAGAAATGTGATGGGGTCGTAATTTGTTATGATTATTGTGAAAATTTTGCAGGATACTTTCTTATGGATTCTATGTTGAAGAGCATGTTCTCCTGCACTCGACATTTTTATCGAATTTTTCTTTTACTGTGTCCATTGACTATACAAATTTTCTACCTTCACTTTTTATTGTATTGTATGTTACCCGTGACGTGTGATTTCCTACCTGAGCTATATATTATGTACTATAGTAAGCAGTGTGAGTAGTTGCGATTTTAATGTGCAGCTGAAGGATTGTATAACCTATGGATAAATGCTAACGCATCTAATTATGTGGATTTTAAAGGTAGTGACGATGTGATTGGAGATGAAAATAGTCGACCGAGGGATGGACGAAGAGGTCCAAAAAGACCACGGACCATACTGACATCCGCACAGCGACGACAATTCAAAGCTTCTTTTGAAGTCAGTCCGAAGCCATGTAGAAAAGTAAGTTGAAATTACAACAGAAATTAAGTATATTATTATAGTCACTCCTAAAGTTGAATTCTTGTGTACCAAACTTAAAATTTCAGAAAACAAACTTGGTTTAATTAAGTGTACATGTCGTTATGCATCGAAGTATTGCATTGCTTGCATAGCGTACCTGTGTGCGCTTTGTCGTTTGATTAATATATTTGAATAAATTTTTATTTTAGGTGAGGGAAGCTCTAGCCAAAGATACAGGGTTAAGTGTTCGGGTAGTTCAAGTGTGGTTTCAAAATCAGAGAGCGAAAATGAAGAAACTTCAACGAAAAGCTAAGCAAGACACGGACTCGAAAGGAGATAAAGATTCGTCCAAAGATAAAGAAGAAAAACATCATAAGAGTGATACATCTTCATCCGAGCCTTCTGGACATTATTTTGAAGGTCAATCTGATGATCCTTTTACACCGTCGGGATCACAACCTTTGAATCCAAATATGCCCTATTCACCTGAAGGTAAATAAATATAAAGACGAAAGTTAGAAGTTAATGCCTTTTGGTCCAAATACTAACAAATACATATATCGTCTGTGAAGAACCAAAATGACCCATTTCTAGTTTTAGTTAAAAACAATATCAGCTATCTACAAAAATATTGAAATATGTCTTGAGATCATTTAAATAGAACATTTTGCACTTTTCAAAAACATGTAAATAGGACATTTTACATTGTTGAAAAACATGAAAATAGAACATTTTGCACCTTTTCAAAAACATGTAAATAGAGCATTTTACACCTTTTCAAAAACATTGAATTAGAACATTTTACACTTTTCAAAAACATGAAAATATAGAACATTTTACGCATGTTTTTCATTTTGTTTTTATGACATAGCTCATTTTGATTGTAGCTTAAATTGGATATGGGTCATTTTGGTTCTTCATATACGATATGTTGTAATATTGTATAAAATAAATTGCATGGCTTCAGATTATAATATGGAATGGTGTGGTAGTGTGTTGTGTTTAGCGAATAGAGAAAGAGCGGAGTGAATAAAATGTTTCTCATATAGACGTTTATTTGGACGTATGTTTATTCCACAGGGGAGAGCTTCTGCAGTTCGGAGTTGTCTTTGGATGACAGTACAGGTCTGGAACAACTCGACGACTCAGGTCCAGAGCTTCACAGTCTCGAGAATAACCCATCCCACCATCCGACGCCTACAGAACTTCTCCCTTCGTACAGTCAGATCAATCCCATCGACAAACTCTACCTCATGCAAAACTCCTATTTTACGGATCCATGAGTAGAGCTCATCTCCGCTCCCGGAGATCAACTTTCAACAAGACAACCCTCCCTTCTGCCTCACTCACATACTACAACTACGTCTAATGCCAGCAGCAGTCTCCATGCCATGCCTATGAAGAAGCGATGGCTTTACCCACAATGAGCATACGTATATAACCTACTACTACCCACCTAGTCACAGCCACATGACCGAAACCGAAACCCGTTTTCATTATTCTACTCACTAAAATTATATTCAACCATTTAGTTTTTTTTCTATGTATTATTCTCCTGAGAGTTTCTAGAGCACATGAAATAACCATGGATTTTTTTATTTGGACATTTTTGGCTTCTTTTTTGTTAATAGTTCTATTCTCATAGTCATCTCACGAACACATCCTTAAAAGTAGGTACTCCCGTTTTAATTTCTCAATGATGTTTTTTTCGTTTCGTTGAGTTCGCTGTGTGCTACAAAAACTGACATGTAGTCTGTCCAGTTGCTTAATATCTACGCATTATTACCACACCAATATGCTATTTTACTTGTACAAAAGCATTGATGCTAAGAAACTTCTTTTTGGTAGTAATATTCGCATAAAAAGTATACACATAATATATATAGAGAGACACGAGACAAATAATTTTGGAAATCCCACCGCCCTTGATGACTCCCAAAGCACGATTTAAACAATTATTATCTTCTATAGCCTAACTCCCGTTTTTGTATGGTACTGCTTATAGTGGTATGTATTTGATATACGGCAAATGGGAATATATTTGATCACATCAGTACTGCTTACAAATGACTCTCTGATTGATTAATGATTTTTATTTTCATTGTAGTCTGACAATTTCTTATAACAAATATTTACACTATAGGCTTTCGTATTTCTCCCCCTAAAATATAACATTGTAGCAGAAAGAATAAAATATTGGAGAAAAAAAGAAAGGTATTCATAATATTATTCCTGTTAATAATCTTTCACTTTCCAAGTATATACATACGAATTAAATTGATGGGCTAAAATTCAGCCCATGGAAAATAAAAGCAAAAGTTGTACTTAACTTATTTAATTGTGTGCGTGTCGCAAAGTTAATTGGGTAGATACCTGTAGTAATATTACAGTTTCCGCTCGTGAAGATGATGTTATTGAGATCAAAGTAACCGGGTTACAATGTATGTAATGTCAATTTAGAATTACTACCCTCAGTTATTATACTGTAGTATGGCTTTAGTGCGAATGTCCGTACTGCTACACAGCGTAAAGCTATACTAATACTGAAAAAAATACTAAGAAAAAATACCTTACATGAAATTCGTATATATTCACATAATAATTATGGTACATTCTATAGGGATTTAAAGATATAACATATTAACAAATATATATACATATTCACACACCTGTGTAATGAAAAAATAGCAACTTATAAGAATAGCTTTAACCTAAGGGATAGTTACAAATAATTAAGACTTTGTAATCTTGAACGACATTTCTGTGCGAATAAAATATTTAATTCGAGTTGGGACAATTTATTACGAACGAAGCGATGTTGTTACTGAATCGCTCACACAGCATACGTAAAAGTACTTTTAATAATTCTAAATTAATGATCTCAAATGTTTAATAGTTTAACACATGAAGATGTTTTTTATTACTTTTATTCAATTACAAAATGCACGAGAATACGAGAAGGTACAAACCACCACTTGTCATTCACTTTTGCACACTCAACGCTCATCACAATCATTTTTCTTAAATTCCAAACATATATAGTGAAAATTATAACACGACTCTGGAGAAAATAAAGGAAATAGAAAAAAAAGGCTGTCAAATGAGGTGCGAAGCCTTATTTAAGATGTGAATTTATCAATAATATGTAGTGATATTGAATTACTGCCTTGAATGAACAGACTCTTTCCGAGCGGCATCTTGCAGAAGCTGAGTATCCACTTCATCAGCGGGGAGTTGTACGTACCGGATTACAGATCCTCGAATAAAGCAGTTTTTCACCGATAACTGAAAAACAGTGAAACCGAATTACTACATGCTTTATTTATGCAATAAAGATACTTATGTACTTCATGTATTGATTTCTCTAAACAAAAATTTAATTGCTTTTAGTAACTGTTAGTTAGCTGAGAGTTGAATTTAAATTGAAGTATAGTGAGTACGAAATATATTTCTTACCATGTGAGGATATTTATCAGGATCAGTGACGCTAATGTCGGTCATCTTGATATTTAAATACTGATCAACAGAATGAAGTGTACCGCAAATGCTGTAAAAAGAGTAAAATTATAAACCTCCAGCCACAAAAAGGATCACTTTAAACTGCATATCTTATTCTAATAATAACACCGAAAATAATGCAGACAGTAACTAGTAACGAATATACAATCGATATAATATTAGTACGTTTGTTGAACGTTTTATTTTTCCACAAAAGCGAACTTACGCCAAATCATTCTTCAGCTCCACAACTACTTCCTTTCCAATTAACGATTTGAAGAAGGAATAGAACAACTGCAATAAGAATCATTATCAGATTATGGTGAATGTCAAATTTACTTACTACTGACCTTCTATGAAAAGCATAACAACCAATAACAAACCATTCATAGCAAAAATTTAAAAGTCAAAAGTTCAAATTTGAAATTATGATGATCCATGATCAATAGTTAATAATCCCACAGCTCGTATTCATTTTGATTCACCGCTGTGACTGGAGTTAAAATAACGCTTGCCTCAATCACACAGTCAATCAGTAGCAGCAACAAATATATTTGTTGTTAACCTACACTGAATTATTTAGTACTTTACTTTTACAAAAACCTACCATTGTCAATTGTTGAATTAGAAGTATGTCCTGCTCTGTCAGTGTACAAAATCCGTCGTCTTTGTTCAGGCAGTTCAGAATATTTCAGATTCAGATTGTAATTAAGTTTCGAAAGCCACAAGATGAACTGCAGGATTCCAGCTCACTCACATTTAAGTAGCAGGCAAACTATTTAAATTTAAATATTGTCAACGCTTAGGCTTAGTTAACGAATTTAGAGCGGCATGAAACGGCGGAACGGCAGAACCGGGCAGAACGGCAACGCATAATAGGCAATAGGCAATAGGCAATAGGACTGAGAGGATTTAGTATTTTTAAGTGTTACCGCTCAAAATTAGATTTGAAGACATGCGCTGTAAAAAGCTATTCTGTCATTCACGGAGGCAAATGCCCGCAACTTTTTGACACTGTAGATACCACTTGCATTACACAGCAATTTTGTAAAGAAAATCATTTCACCAGTATTAAATAATAGAAAGGCAATCCATCGTCCATAGCACGACGAAGACGAAGATATTTCCAAACTTCCAACTTCTGACTAATAGTAAACTGTGATCTGTTTTGAATCCCGGTATCCAGGTTATCATTGACATTATAATTTCAGTTTTGTGTACACAATAATTACTACATTCGCCAGAATGATGCAAACACAATCCGCTCGAATTAATTATCATGAGGTTGCCCAAGGGCCGGTTCAACACCATTTTTCCCCATATTCGGACAATGGAGGGTAAGTGTCAACTATTCATTATATTTACAAGTTAAAGTAGACGTTGGAGTGAAAGTATGTGGGTCTAATAAAAATATTGGCTACATGCTACATCATCTAGGAATTAAAATATGTATCTAATCTTAATCAGTGAATTAATCCATCAATTAATTTAATTAAACACAGAACAATTGTTGCTATTGCTGGAAAAGGATTTGCCGTAATTGCTTCTGATACTCGGTTAAGCACTGGGTATCAGATCATGACTCGTAATCAGCCTAAAGTTCAGCAACTCAATAACTGGACAGTGCTTGGATGCTCGGGATGCTGGTGCGATGTGTTGACACTGAGACGGCTCCTTGATGCCAGAATTACGGTAGGTCAAGTCAAGTCATGGACGTAATTATTTAAGTAAATATACTATCAATTGCTTGGTAATAACATTACAACTGGACAGCTTATAGTCATTAGTTGGAGTTGATGTATTATTTATAGACTTAAATTCTTCGATCATAGAAATGAAAAGTAGTAATTCACCGTTGCCGAAATTCGTAGTTATTTATTATTTAAGATAATTCTATTATAAAACATTTTTCAATAGTAAAAGTAAGGATGCAGCGTTTCTTGCATTTATGTGTTTTTTGTTCACAATGCATTTTAGCTTTACAAGCACGAACATAACCAAGAGATGTCAACCGGAGCCATTGCTCAGATGTTGTCCACGATGCTGTACTACAAACGCTTCTTCCCGTATTACGTGTCCAATGTGGTGGCTGGTTTAGATGAAGAAGGCAACGGAGTTGTGTACAGCTATGACCCAGTTGGTCACTGTGAAAAGAGTACTTTCCATGCTGGAGGATCATCCGGAGCTTTGATTCAGCCTTTATTGGACAGTCAGGTAGATGATTCTCTTTTAATTCGCATGTATTTTTCACGGACCTCACATTTCACGGAATAATTAATTTAAAAAACTCTAATTCAACTTGTCCCTTAATTAGATCGGACACCGAAATATAACTGAGGGAGCAAAGCCTACGGAGCTTTTAAGCTTGGAGCGAGCCCTTGAGGTGGTTAAAGATACATTCATCTCTGCTGCTGAGCGAGATATTTACACTGGTGACGGAGTACTCTTGAAGATCGTTACAAAAGACGGTGTGAAGGAAGAGGTTTTCCCACTTAGATTTGATTAAGCATTACTCACTCAGCCTCCCTTTGTCGCTAAAATACATTCTACACAATTTATTAAGATTTTGTATTTTGATGAGATAAGAAATTAATGGTCTTTGTCTAAATTATTATTTACTTACGGATGCAAATAACAAATTCAAGCAGGTTCCCTCCTTATACTGTTTCAAGTTTATTTGATTAGAAATAAAGGTGTACTTTTCAAAATCTATTTGTTCGAATTGTGTACGTAAACTTTTTGCTATATGACAGTTGCAAATAATGAGCACAAATATCAAATTCCATGATGCAGTTTTACTCATTATAGTAGTGCCAGTATTGACATTGACTAACATAACGTCTGTGAAGAACCAAAATGACGCATATCCATTTTTAGCTAAAAACAATATCAACTATCTACAAAACTATTCAAATATGTCTTGAGAGCATTGAAATAGAACATTTTGCACTTTTCAAAAATATGTAAATACAACATTTTACACTTTTCAAACACGGAATTAGAACATTTTACACTTTTTAAACACATGGAATTAGAACATTTTGCACCTTTTCAAAAACATGGAATTAGAACATTTTGCACCTTTTCAAAAACATG
>JAQFZE010000660.1:0-23736 GCA_034695245.1 Dicyrtomina saundersi | reverse complement strand
CCCCCCCGGCGCTTCTATGAGCCTCCGGCGCTAATTAAATTTGTTGGACTGACAGCCCGACGAGTATTTGAGCCCCGGCGCTTATTCGAGTATTTACGGTAAGTAAATAATAATTACGAATTACAAAATGCCAGTAATGCCACTCATATCCCTTTTATTTTGTTTCTTATTTCAGTGCATATTTAGCCTTGTGAAAAATTTAAAAAAGTCAACGAGGAGGCAAAAAAAATAGTTAGCAGAAATAAGCAGCTCATCCTTCTGTTCAGTCAATCTCCGTGTCTCCTTTTTTTTGCTTCTTATATTCGCAAACTGGGCTCTACATTAAAAGATCCAGCTTTGAACATTTGAAGCTTTAACTCCGAATTCTTTGGATGCAAACGTGGCAGATGAAGGGGCGAGGGCGAGTGTGCGAGCGACGTGGAATTTCATCTTCGTTACCATGGCTTTGACTATGACCGCCACCGGCATGATCTAACATCTCTCCTGGTCCTGTTCCTGTTGTACTCCGCTACCAAATAGTGGGTGTAATATATAGTAAAAAGTGCACATACTAGTACGCACATATGTGCATAATATGATCCATCAGCATCAGCTGGTCCTGGTGGTCGGCCTGTTGGGATATAAAAAGAATGTCGAATGTGATATAAGTATCTCAGTCTCCGCGTGTAAGATGCGTATTTCTTCATGGATTCACCATTATGCTATTCAGACATAGATATGTTATTACTATACCGTCATATATTATATCATAATACTGTACAATATAATGTGCTCTGAGTTGTTTTGGTTGTTTTTAGTTTGGCGGCACACTTTCCACTTTCCACACGATCAATAAATAAAAGTCGGCTCCACGCGACTCCTGTCGCTATGCCTTCCCTCACTCTCCTTATGCTTTAGTGGGGCTCGAAATTCGGGTAAGACGAGCGGATTGAGGATTTTCTTTTCTCCGTCCATTCACCTCTTCCCTACTTTGACCTATTTTAAGTTTTCCACACGGGTAACATAGTTACGTATACCCGTTTACACTCCACAAAACTACGATACATACTGCCCTCCATTCCATACAATACTGCATATAGAATGTAGATTTCGTATCCTTCCCATATAGTTACATAATGATAGCACATATCGAGTATTATATGAAGAAGAAACCATATAGCACTATGAACTACCCGAAAATCGGTCCATCCTCGCTTCAAACTTTCCGTTCAGGCCATCTATAATATGTCACATGTATCCCATATGATGCGAAACCAAAACCAATGTCGAAACCGAAACCGAAGCTGAAAAGCAAAGTATATATCCGAATCCCGATTACGAATACGCACACACGCACAAAGTGCCCACTGCGTGTACGCTTGTCGTTGACATCCCCCTCCTCATGGAGCATCCAAGTCCAGAGGCCGCAGTCCCAAGGAAACCGTAGACCACCGCGAACCGTCACCACCTCCGTCTCCACCACCACCACCACCACCATCTGATCCGCTCAAACGTTGAACGTTGAACGTTGATCGTTCGGGTCAAGGACTCTCATCGCAACTTTTTTTCTTACAGGCTAAGGTAGGTCAATTTACATATCTAATCTACTTTTCAATTAGCTAAGTTCATTTGTCTCTGTGTAATTTCTATGGGCATACATGTGGGATTTTGTACACTACCCAGTTCCAAAAATGTACAAGAATTTTGCAAAATATTTTAGCAACAAGAATATTAGCGCACATTTCTACCTACCATATAGTGCCAGTGCAAGTGCAGCTGACTGAGTGCAGCTTAAGAATCTGCATGGAAAAACGTGCCAAATCTATATACCTAGTTTAATAAAATTAGTTTGTAATAATTATTACGCCAATTTGAAATTTGCAAATTGCAATCTTTCGCTGTATCGGTATCCTTATTGGAATGTAAGACATATTGCTTCAGTGCAGTGCCTCATTTGACTCGAATAAAGAACTTATGTTAATTTAAACGATTGCATCCATGTCTCCATATTATGACCTCAAGATGCAAACGAAAGCGGAAGCGATAAAGCAATTTTGCGAATTGACTTGTAATTCAATTAAACCTCATTCCATATTCCATAGAGACTATTAAATTGAGTACTGCTCCCAACCAAATACATGTGTATCACACAAATGTTTGCAAAAATTCCATTACGACGACGATTCCTTCCTACTCCTACGTTTTTATTATTTGTGAATTGCAAATTGCAAATTGTCTTCGCCATCGTTGTCGTTATCGGTATCGGCACTCGCATTAGTATTAGTGGTATCTCTTTGTGTGCACTACACTAGCAGAAGTAGAAGCAAGAATGATGCGCTAATAAGATACAAAAATAAATACTATTAACGATAAGAGAAAAGCAAAGAATTCGGTAGCGGGTTCTGGCACTGGCACTATGGTTCTGTATGGTTAGTCATTCCAATTCCAATTTGTCATAAAAACGAACGACATGGAAAAAATCGAAAACGATTTCGTCTAATGTTATGTGGGTATAGTCTATGTAAAGTGTATGCCCCTCTCTGATTCTATATTATATTTCTCTTTCCCAAAACTTCAGAACTGATCTGATAACTGAACATTATGTAAATTAACTGTGTAAACTAATGATAATATAGTAATAATATTGCAATCTTTGTTTAAATTCACATTACATGCTGATTTTGGGATAAAGAGACATTATGCACGAGGCAATCTTCATAATAAAATAACTATGGGGCAAATCATACATAACACATGGTATAGTTCCCTATAGGAATTTAGTCAGAGAAGATGAGTCAGTGTCAGGGTCGTCAGTCGAGTCTTATATTATGTAGAAAGTATATAGGCCCGTTTAAAAATAATGCTTCCCTTGCAGTTATAGTTGTCTGCTGAAAGGAATTGCGCCTAAAATTATTTTTTTTTAAATCATTTATCAATTTTATTGGAAGAAAAATGATGAGAGAAATCTGAGAAATGGAATTTAATTTGCAAATAGATGCAGTGCCATTTGTATCATATCTGTGTAGAACGTTTATAGTTTTTGGAAGTAAAATGGTATTAGTAATACTACATGCGTAATGCGTATATAACAATTCTGACACTGTCCTAATTACTATATTTCCATAGCCACATTATTTTCAAACATATAATTAATATATAGTACACCTGCATAACAATAATATGCCAAGTAGGTTAAGAACTTCCTTCGGAGTTCCGAGTTCGGCTTTGGACTAATCAGCACAGATATTCCTTTTCCTCGCCCTCATTTTATTTTGGAACCCAGACAGAAAAAAATGTATACAATTACTATACACAGAGGTTAAGTGCAAAATTATTTAGCATTTAACTGCTACGTCAATGTCAATTTTTTCACATTCTTTTTCTTGTCCTGTTTATGTTTTATTTGAGGAGGAACCCTCAAGTTGCTTCCCCTTCTTAATTTCTAAACCAATCTGTCTCCTGCACTGTAGAAGCATATCATCAGTAATTTAAAAGGGGGGAGACAATCTCCCAGGGCCAGGAGAGACCAGGAAAGTACTATAAATACTATCAATATTTTGAGGTTGGATACACACACTAAAAACGGAATAAAATCCTACACTACAGGCTATACAGCTACAGTTTAGCGGGTAGAATTCCGTGGCGCGAGGGGGGAATTCTGAATTCTTTAAACTTCAACAAATAGATTAACGCATGGGAAGGGAAGGGAGCAGTGAATTTGTGAATTTCACAAAAAATTTTCACGGGGACAGATATATCTATGTATTTTCGCACTTTCGCACACTCAATATATCTACCTATCCTATATACATATTCACATTCACTGGAGATACAAAATGGCGTAACTGCCATGTGAATAAATAGCAGCTTCCATCTTTTAGTTTATGAGGATATGTCCCTGTTTTCTTTGCGTCTATATTCGATACGATATTCTATGCAGCTCCCTATAAAATTTTTATAGTTGCGGGACGTGGCGCATAATTTAGTACGGAACAACCCCGAAACCGAATTACTTTTGCACTTGCAAGATTACAGAGTGCGATGCCCAATTTTGTGAGCCTTTTTTGCGAATGTTTTTGCTAGTGTGCGTTTTTGCATACATTACAAGTCCACTTTTTTTGTTTATTTGCCTAAGTAAATACAGAATTAGCGATACTTACTTATCGTTAGTAAGTTACTTCGTATACATAGTCCCTATAGGAGGTTGTATGTTGTATTTAGGTCTGCATATAAACAAATGGAACTAAATTACTAAATAGAACGGAAAAAAATTATTAGACACAAGTTGCGTTTGCTGAGACATGCCAGGCTCTCTCTCTTAAGCCTTGACGTGTGACATGACATCACTTTTCCCAGAAGAAAACCTCTAAAACTCGGACGGGTTGTGAGTGCTCTTTTTGCGTAGGTATACAGTGCGTTTGCTAATAGTAGAGTCTAACCCGGGAAACTTGGTTTACTCTGATTTGGTTTCTTTTCGTTTTGGTATGATGGGGAAGCGGGTAGAATAGCGGGTAATGTGGAACTTTATTGATTTCTTGTCGGTGAATATACGTTTGCGAAATTTTCTTGGTCACGAGATGGGAATGGCGAATGTGAATGGGAGCACCAGTGCCAGTGCCAGTGCCAGAACCAGTCAGTCGATCGTATGACCAGCTGGGAGGTTGAGATAGGATGAGAATGGGACCATTTGCTAAAAGTGTATAAATATAAAAAAGACAAGGGAATTGCACATACAAGTATACATAGGTAGCTATAGGCATAGGCATTTTTTATAGATATACACGTAAGAAAAGAATCCTATACATATATAGGTACTTTTATATCTTATAACATAAACATTCAAGAATCCCGTGATCGTACGATGTAAGTACGTTCTAACATCCGTCTGACTAATCCCCGCAAATGCCATCCTATTTTTTCGCATCACTGCACCGTCATACCGTCAGTCGCATTCAGTTTACGTTGACATCATCACCTTGTACATGAGTACCTATGGTCACTTCCCCTTTTTGGAGAAGTGACTCTGTGGCAGTGAGGAGGGCCATTTTCTACTGATAATTACGTTGGGACAACGTCAAGAAAACGTTTAAAAATTTATCTGAAGCATTTTATTATGTTGAATGAATCAAGCTTTGACCAAATGTAACTAATATAGCTTCTGATTTTGACTGACTTTGACTTGTCATTGCCATTGTCTTGTGCTCTGATTTATTTCTTTATAGTGCCCCATTCATGTGGGGAAATCGTGGCCAGGGTTTAAAGTTGTCATTTATCCATTTGTAGTTACAGGGTGCTTTCATTTTTATTAATAATAGCTGTGATTTAAATAAGGAATTAAATACCGCGTTCAAAGTGTCATTTAATTATACTACGTACCTGCAAATTCAAAAGTACCTACATACCTAAACATATCAGTGAAGTTTAACTTGACTGTTATTTCGATCCGAACTACAAATATAAAATAACTGAGCAAATTCTGAGTTAAGGACACGATAAGGGAAGAAGCTGCCATATTACTAATGCGGTAAGTAGACTTTATACATTAAATTATTAATTATGTCATCACATAATATGGGGTAGACTTGTAAAAAATTAACCAACTATGTAGTAAGCAAAGTTCTTTCATGGGAAAAGCGTGGCAATTGTCACAACACAGAAATATCGGCGATTATCATAAACAATAAATTCATGCGGTTTAGTAAATTAGTATAATTGATGTCATTGTTATTAAAAATTACGATGACGTAAAGTTCACTTATCATTTCTAAAATAAAGTACACAATCAGAAGAATTCTGATTTTTAAATGTGTCTTGGGTTTTCAAATTTTGACCGTCCACTTATTATGATTAGTCTTTCAGTCATTATCAAATAGATTCGCCATTGACATTACAATTTAGCAGTGATAAAATAAATCATTACTAGATAACTACTTAAATGCTATGTCATATAGATACAAAAATTCTCGGTAAATTCCGATTTCCCGAGAATTTAAATAGACAATTTTAAGTGTGCAGACATGTTATTGTTAATTTTCTGTGAATGCACTTGTTTCTGCACTTTTTTCTGTCTAGAACAAAATGAATTTATTTACACAAGCGACAAAGGGCATGACAGGTTGATAACCATATAGTAAATAATAACAGTATAATAGATCGGCTTATCAGTTGTTATGGAATGCAGCGTTAGCATAATTGTTAGCATAGCGTACCTATTCCAAGGTGTACACAATCCAAGTACCTTATGTATAGGTACCAGTGCAAAATTATTCAAATTAATTAGTTTTGCAATAGGATTTTAATCAATCCATAATATGCTTAAATAGTTTTATTTTGGAAGAATTTTACGATTTAACAATGTTTGTGCCTGACCATATTCATACCGGATGTGTCACGAGAGTCAGAGTTTATTTGTAATTATCTCCATTTTTATTTACGCGACTGTCACTATTATTATCCTTATTTGCGTATTTAACACATTATATTTATAGCGCAGTTATTTGTAAAGAAGATATTTAAAAAAAACGATGTCAACTGCGTACACAGTTTTAGTGTAATTTAAAAAAAATTTATCCTGCTATTTTTAATGATTACATCATGTTGGGCCGGTGGTAATGATGATGATGATGTAATTAAAGCTGGACGGTCCTACTCGTTTAATTTTAAACAACAAAAATATGACATTTTACAAAATAATTTACATTGTCGAATGATCTGATCATGATGTCAGAAATTGAAAGGATTATAGAGAGCAGGTTTTCGATATCGTTTGCTTTAAGATTAGTACCAATTTAAAAAGTACGTAGTACGTACTTTTAATTTCCCTGTATAAAAACGATTTAAAATTTTATCCGGGCTGTGAGAAACTTTTAGTTTGGTTTTCCTTTTGGTCGTGGAAGTAACCGTTTTTGTCATTAGAAATTGAATTGCTATACTTATACTCCTTAATTGAGGCAAAATTAATTCTTTCTTATACAAAGAATATCTGTAATGGAGCCCGTACTGTGGTTCAAGTCAAAGTTAAGAATTTCCATTATCGCTGCTTCCCTCATTTATTTCGCGTTTAAAAGCCAAACTATTTTCTGATATAGGGACAACTGAGAACTAATTAATATTAATTATTCAAATCAAAGTCTATACAATTATTCTCTTGACTCACAAGATCTCTATAAGAAGAGACATGTCTTGACGTCAACATATTTACATAACTGTCAACTCAATATTCCGGAATATTTTGTAATTTCTTTTTTTTTAAATTGGGTTAATTGTGTTAAAATAAAACTGATAGTAATTTAGACCATGGATTTGCAAATGTAAATCTTTTGAGTTAAAAAAAGCTAATACAAGAAATTTTTGTCATTTTACCGCTTCTATTTGTAGTAGTTTTAAAAAATTAAGCTTACAAGTGAGGAGGGTATTAGGGAGTTGGCCGTGTTGGGATGCATGCATAATATACTACAGTGCTAGAAGGCTAAATTGAAGTATTCTCCGAAAAAATCGGTAAGTTAATTTAATTTCTAGTTTATAGCTTTAGTTTGGGTGTAACTTGACCAAGTGTTTCGCTTTCTTAAGATACAGTCAAAAAAAGTATAGTGCACTCATATTAGCTACTCTGTAATAAAAATAGGTTAATTTACATAATTAGATTTGGAAAAAGTTCGATCAGTCGAATTTAATAGAGCATGGAATTCTCCGCTAGAAGATATTTGAGTAATGCGGAAAATAGATTATTAATAATCTCAATTTCTACAGACTAGTCTTAAATGTTCAGTGTATTGTAAGTAATTGATGAGTAATCGTACTTATAGCATTATCAGAATTAATTCATAATGTGAGATTATCAAGGAAGTTGATGGAAGCGATGAAAGATACGAAGATTATGAATACGATCCAGTCAATTTCAGTGATTCTGACTAGGTTCAGTAATACATATAGAGATAATAAACGAGCCCCTTTCACGCCGTCAAGGAATAGTAAGCTATAGGCAGCAGAATTTTACTGGATGTTAGCAGACTTGAAATTGAAGCATGAAGATAATAATTAGCATATATCTACCTATTTGAACGGAAAAATGAACTAGGCATGTTCTCAACATGCATCTTCATAATATGTATTTGAGATCGTCCATAAATGACGCCACGTGCAGGATCAATAGGGATGACAACCCATGTGAAAGGTAACCATTTACGCAATGGTTAAGCTGATGACAGGGGGGTCAATAGGGTATTAGAAATGGTGTTATTTGAATAGCGTCATTTACGGACGACCCCTTCCTTATGCTATTTACTTTTGACTTTGACCAACGATTGGCTTTTCTCTCGAACTTTCCTGTCGCTGTCCCCACCTTTGCTTTGTTTGCTTGTTGTTGTGAACAATTTAGAATTGCTTCAATAGCACTGTTAGACACAATCAGACAGAAGCGGGACTACATACTTGTAATATAGGGAGATAAAAAGAGGCGTAGAATTGATGGCCTGCCTGCTGTTATTCTCCATGTCATCGTCCCCATCCTTTAAGCTTGCTTTCGTGGACCTTTCGTTTTCTCAGCTAAATAAACAGAGAAGTTCCCTGTTCCTGTTACTGTTGTTGTGCAAAAAAGAAAGGACGAAAAAAAAGGATTACTTTACTTGGTTATTGCAACACGTACTTGTACAGCTTATATTTTAATTCAGCTCATTATTAAGATTGAATTGAAGCTATATCAATCCTCGGATTTGAAATTTGAAATCCCTATACCTATACCTACAATCAGCATTAAAAATGTTCATTTATTAGTACCTGCCTAGGTACAAATGTGTACCGTATAGGTGTACCCGTAGTAAAACGTAAGCCCTGCTAATAAAGGCGAGTACACAATTTGCAAACACGTGCAACTGACACTGCTGCTGGTATCTGTACTGGGACTGCGACTGGTCACTGGTAACTGGTAGGTTCGCATATTTAGCCTACCCAGGGCCAGAAAAACAAGAGGGGCCTGCGGTTTCTATTTTGCAGCTTGTAATATATAACGGTTATTTCTATATACCTATATAAAACAGGATAAAGAAAGGCCTGTGGTAGATATTTGTATTTATTAATGAAAGAAAAGTGTTTTCCCGTCTGTCTGTTGTGTAGGTAGGTAGGTATAGGTATACTTTAATAAAATATGAATAAAGATTGCTAACCTTTTTTCATTTAATACTTCCAGTGCAGTAGTAGTATGTACGTGCTACCCTAACAGTATATATTGTAATCAGGATGTCTACTATATAACCACGCAGATATTTGCATGCAATGGATTTTCATGTCTTGAGAACTGCAGACTGCAGTACCTATAGTAAACTAACTGTTAGGTTTGTAATACATACAGAAAGATAATACTTAGCCTCTGCGCTCTTGATACTATCTGTTGCAATTTAACTACATTGAAATGTAAATTGAGACACATTGTATTTGAAAACTTGTGGAGCTGATCGAAGTAGAAAAAAAAATAAAGGAACCCTCAACGTCCGCTGTATTACAGCCCCGACCCCGACGTCGGCCATATGTTATTATAGTCATAGCCATTTTTTGGTATTATATGATGAATGGACCGGACCGGGAAAGTGGGAAGCGCAAAATGCAATTTCTTTATACAGTATTCACACATGTAAAATGTGTAACTTGAAACTAACAATTTCGTGAATTTAGCCCAGTGACAGTGTTAATAAAGGCACTATACTTGTAATACTAAAGGTACCTGGGACCTGGGCTAGGTACTTCCATTTTTCCTATATTATATTTTAAGCCAGGTATTTTTTTCCCTATTTAGTTCAAAACACATATTTAAATATATTTTGATAAACCAAACAGAGGTAATCCAGGCAGTGTCATTGCCCTCTTCCTCTTCATCTGCCGTCCCCCAAAGTCAGTCAACGGGTTTTCTCACGTTTTGCAATCATGACGAAAAATTTTGCAAGAGAGTATAATAAATAGAAAGTTCTATACAAAATAATTAATAATTATTAGAATGTACAAGTATGGAAAATTACAAACACGGTAAATTAAGACGGAAAAATCCATGTCTTGATTAAGCACCATACTCCATAAATCCACCCCGTCATAATTATTTATTAACACTAAAAGTGTAAAGAGCTTAGAGTATATATGTTTAGTGTATAGACACTAGGTAATTAAGCACGTATAGCGATTTAAGCTAGCCTTCTGGGTGTTCTATTCAGGAAAAATTGCGTCTAATAAAAAAAGAAGCCGAATATCATAATAATAATAATATTTTTGTTGAGGACAGAATAAATAGCAATACAAGCCAATTTTTCCATAACCAAAAAAAAAGGGTAAAAAACATGACAGAGGGTTATGTATGGCCGTTCAAGTCTCAAGATTTACTGGTAAAATTAACAAAGCTTAAATACAAATTAAAAGAAAATGTTTTGCTTACAATTTGAATATTTGTGAAAATAGCAAAACTGATCAATAAGAATTTTTAAATTTGAATATACTCTAAAAAAGCTCTATTTTGAATATTTAAAAATCGTACTCGGTCTATGCATAAGTAAGTAGGTAGTATCGATTCTCCAAAGAGTCCAATATCTTTGTTTCTCTCCGTCGCTGTTTTTCTTGGTTCTCGGAAGTTGGGGTCACATGTCACGGCTTGAACTTTAATGAACAATAACAAAAACAGTACAGAGGCGTGAAGAGACACTTTGACTGAAGTAAGTGTCAACATGAAATTAAAAATGCATCAAATACAAAATCAGATTTTATTTACTCTTATGGTGGTACATGGTTTCAAATTCCCGGAGTCATTTAATATTTGTGTATAAATATCATAAGAGACATTTCATAGTATTATTCCACTCTAATCTATCAGTATCAGTACACTACATAATATAATAAAATCAAATTTATACGCCTTTATTTTGTATCATAATATTTATTTCCTGTTCATTTATCTCGATCACTATTCTCGTGTGAGACTACATAACAGGGCCACAGACCACAGTTAAAGTCACGGTTTTTAAATAATGCTGTTATATATTATGTACGTTACTCGAATTTCTAATCTTAATCGTACGAATGCGTATAGGTCATAGGTATGCTGAGTACACTAAAATAAATTGGAAGTATATGGTTTAGCTTCTGGTATACTGGGACTGATATTGGTTAAGCCACGGCAGACGGCGTTTGTTCTATGAATAGAAACATACCTAATAATAATCTACGATTACGATTACGTAACTAGTTGCAGTTAGTCGAGTTCGCTTTTTTTATAATCAATAATAATGTGTGGGTAGCTATGCAAAAATTAGTCATCCAATGTTATCATTAATTTTTATCACTCGTTATTCCGGGAATTTCCTTGTCTTTTGGTTGTTAGTAGGGACAGGGAATTACATGAATGCATACATAATAGCACGTATTAAGCACCTAACACATGTATTAGGATCTTGTACATTGACTTTGGATTTCACTTTTTGCCGGTATATAGTAGTCTGTTTAGTTTAAATAATCTTGTGTAAATGTCAAATCTAGACTTCCTATCTACATAATGACTGATTTTTTGGTTTTCAAGAATTTTTCCAGAAAGAGGGAGAGAGTAGGGACCATAGAATTATGCAGATTTTACGTAGGTTGTAGTAGTAGTAGTAGTAGTAGTAGTGGTAGTAGTACATAGGTGAAGGCGCCTTTGTTCCTCATGACTTGTTCATTGCAATGTGCGGTGATGATATTACCGGCCTGACAAAGACTTTTACAACAAAAAATAAGGACACAAGTCAAGACATACAGATAATGTCGTCGTTAGGAAGAACTAATGCTGTAACAATTTTTTTAAAAGTCCAGATCATAAATAATCCTGTTGGAAAGATTGCTTCACTTTTTTTAGATTCGAAATTGCTAAACGTTTTAAAAAGTGAACTGTATATTTTGATTTTCGGTTAAAGCGTGTGAAATTAAACACTAAAAAAAGGATACAAATACTTTGTGAAATCAAAAGTTAGCAAACTGTCATTTCTGCACTTTTTAAAACGTTCTAAATGAGTCTAATTTTGTCATCCCGAATTTACTAAATACATGCATCATTTAAGTGACATTTTAACAGTAGTACGCGTAAATTGATGGATTTAAACTTTCCAGGATCGATTCATTAACGGCCTAATAGGACGCTTTGTTTTTCAAAATGAAGTCAATATAATTGCTTTCTCACCTTTCAAAAATGTTGTTGGTAGGTAGATAGGTAATTCCGCCCGGCTTTTTCCAAATCCAAAAGAACAAAGAACTTAATTCGACTACCCTACTTAATTAGCATATATTCCAAAACTGTGAATGTGATACAGCCTCACCCAGACCTATAATTAAAAACTGAAATCAAATATTCAGTGTCAGTATTAATGTTGGACATTAAAGGGTATTCAATGCTTTAAGTTTCATGTATAGTGTGAAAGTTGAGCGATTGAGATTCGAAGGCGGGATTCGCCAGGAACGATATTCCCTCCATTAGAGTTCTATAATACATTGGTTTGGTTGGCAGTGGCATGGTATAAGAAAATTGAATAGTCAACTGGCTCAACTGTAACTGGCACAGGGTCCCGTACACTCACAATCAGCAATCAGCTCAACCTTTAAAAAATGTACAGAGAGATAGCCACTAGAAAAAATAAAGGAAAATAAAGGAAGTCAAGTCGTTTTTTTTTCACAGCTGAATGGGTGACTCGACTCGCCAAAGCCAGGAATATTATTTAGACGACGACGACGGACGTTAAGTTGATCCTTCGTTTTTTCCTTGTCCTCGTCCTCGGCTGTTTTGTTAACATATAGCAGCAATATGGTGATCTGTTTTAGTGGTGTCTGTTTCTTTGGATGGTTCATTTTCTCAACCGTCACGTCATCCAGGTTTGTGTCTTTGTTAGTTTTGGTCTTGGTCTTGGTCAATCGGGGTGGCCGTATGTGGGGAAAGGTGTGCGAGTGAGTTTTGTTGCCAGTATGGAATCGACATGGAGGCTTTAGTGCCGAAGTAATTACTGTCGTCCACTTGAGATTTTTACACAGTCAACGACGATGGATTAAGAGACGTCTTCGCCTTCCCCTTTCGAGTCAGTCAGGTTAGAACTTTGGTGGTTGCCTCGTCTTTTGTGGTGGGAGAATAATATTGACTAATCTATCTGGTGAAAAGCCTCAGGAATAATTATTACTCACAACTGAGGGAGGCAAATATTATTATCATTATCATTGCGTCTTGTGGGTACGCTCAACTAATTATAAATTATCGCTGTTTTTACAGAGGAAATTCGGATTTACACAATAATTACACAATATTTGACATTACAATCAACAAATTGACTCACTTCAGTTTTCTGGTTTCTGTACTACTGTATTTTACAGTGTCTATCGGCGTGTGTGTGAGCAATACAACCTAAAACTAACTATAATACCAGATACAGTCGTCAACAGTGTTATTACCACGCTATATAGTTGATAGTGGAATAAAGATTCTGCAATTCTGGAAGATATACATTTATATGTACATTATCTCAATATTTTTTGAAAATACTGAATAAGCTGAGATTAACTTATTCGATTCGTGCACGTAATATTTTATTGGTCTACTGAAAAGCATTCTTTTTTTGCGAGTTTTTTGTTTGTGCCGATGTTGACCGTTGTTGACTGGAAATCGGAGAGAACTGAACAAGAGAAAAAAACCTGCAAATTATTTGTTAGATAATCTGCTCGATCAACTTACGAGAATGTTGTGTCTCAAAATACAAGAGTTAGAGCGGGAACAAAAGTGTGAAAAGAGCGTTATTTCGACCAAAGAGTTTGACTTTGATGTTTATGTGCTGGACTTGAGCTTGGATTTGGATTTGAACTTGTCTCCATGTCAGAGATTGATCCTTACTATTCCTGACTTGAATTATTATTGATAATCGGTAATAATTATTATTGTTAGTAGTCAGTAGTTGTTAGTTGAGAGTAGTTCATAATATGATTAGTCATTGGAACTTGGAAATAATATTAGAACGTGGATATTAGTGACATCGAGCTTCAAGTGAGCGGAGGCATATTATAAAAAAGAAGGACATAATTATTCTCAACTTTCTTTGTTATGCGAGTACTTGTTCCCATTTTACAGTCAGCACTGGTTGTGGTTGTAGGCAGATGCTGTCAACTGTAGTTAATAGTTGTTGTTTATGTTGGACTGGTATTCGGTATTCCATGATCGCTAAGCAGTTTTAGCCAGTATCAATCATATAATGATGGCTGATATGCCCCAGACTTAGTTTGTTATCAGTTGAAGTCTCGTGTAACTCGTGTTCAGTTCGAATTGAAATGTCAGATTTCACTCTTATTTTAAGTCAAGGGATGTACAGGGACATCAACGAAGGAAGAACGAGTTGAAGATAACATTACAACAACGTTCCAAGTTCGTAGCTTTTTTGACTGTCGCAGTAATAATTCTTCCTATCAACCGTCATCCGTCAGATCCGGTTTGGAAGTCAACGACGACGTCCATTAAACATCTCAAATTTTTGATCATTTGTTTTTTAAATGTTGAATATTTCCGGAGCAAGAGTAAGTCGGGAGAGGGATTCGAGATCATCCTGCGAAAGGATCGTTGGATGGAATGTCCCAGGTTATTGTTCTAGATCCTCGACCTCAAGTTAATAGATTTTATTATCATCTGTCGAGTTATCAATGATCACAAGCGCTGCAGGGATTGCATTCTCAACAAATTAATACTAAAATAAGGTATATCTCAAAAGTATCATTATTATCCAGCTTTAAATTATAGCAATAGCGCGTATTATTTGTATAGAACTTACAGAGGAAAACAAAACTAAAGGTACTGAAGCATTTAGTCAGGTTGTGGCTTTATTATCACTTGTAGTCTTAGGAATAGTAATTAGCGATTATATTAAAAGGGTTCCAGTCGTATCTGTAACTGTGTTTTTATTCTTTGTGAGTCATTATTGTCAAGTCAAAAGGTCTTTTTCAATACAGATTAAAGAAAATAAAAGCAAGAATTGTTTAACTAAACTGGAACTTGGTGAAACAAATCCCAAGTCCTACGTCTACGATGCGATAGGAAATGTGCTGTTCGATCCTTCGATCATGATTTTGTTTTTGCTTTTGCTTCCACTGGACCTGGATAGTAATGAACATAATATGAAATTTGGGCAGAATTAATTAATTGCGTATGTCCGTGATTAGTGGTTGTTCAAAACATATTAAGTTACATTCGAGAAGGTCTTCATTTAATGACCATAAACTTATGAGTAGTTACTTATTAGATAAAAAAAAAGTATCCTACGTGACACGAGAGTGTAGTATGAGGCGAAGTCCAAGTGGAACTAATATGGATGCTAACTAGTAAGTTTAAGTTTCAATGCATTCAATGCAGCGGCCGAGTCAGCAAACACTAAATAACAATGAAGAAAAGGGGAAACATGGAACGACGACATATTATATGTATATCATAGCCCGAATTCCATGATATTTTAAAATAGGTAGGTCTGTTGTAGCTTAAGAAATAGCTGAAGATAGATGTAATTATGTACGAGTAGAAATAGCAAGAGCAATTACAAATCACCTAATGATATGCACCTATCCAAATTGAAGGAAAACGAACAACTTGTTGCTTTCTGAAGTTGCACGAATATAAAACACGAAAGACGACCTCACGCGTCACAGTTAGTAATGCTGTGTTGATTATACACTACATTTCACACTGTGTATATTCAAAATTCTTCTTTTTTTCTTTTAGTTTTGAGCTTATAATATGATTGACGACAGTGAGCTGTGTGCATGGGGCATGTGGATGACAGGATCCGAATCAGATGTAGGGAGCACGCAATAAACTCATTTTTACACGAGAGAAACCTCGTTTACCAGACTTGTTGATTTTGATTTCAAATATGTTGTATTTCACACACGTCCAGTGCCCAGACAGAAATACATATGAGGTTTTCGCATGGAGGATGCATCGTGTACATGAGAATTTATTCCACACGTTAAGGAGTAGGGATTACATTAATTCAGCTTTTAGCTATTATTCTACTTTCATTTTCGTTCTGGATTTAGACCTCCACTTGGAACCATCATCTAAAATGATGGTAGTGCGGCAGACTGTGTAACAGTAACTAGCATGCATATATGTGACAATGTCACCTAAATATTACGTGGGGAAGAAGGATCCCAAAATAATGGACATGGATTTTTATCTTATTCGTTTCCTATGGGTTATTTTATTTACGGATCTCGAGAACATTTTGTTAATTTAGTTGTAGTAGCGAAACATGTGAGAGCACGTTCCAGTCCAGTTAAAGTCAATGTATTTATAATGTTTTTGTGTAATTGAACAGTGACTCCATTATGATGTCATAATTGTTGTGTTGTCAGTCCCAGAGCCAGAACCCGCTAACTATTACGTAGCTAATGTCTAGTTTGGTCTGCTAGTGGCTGGTCTGGATTCTTAAATTTGTTTTAATGGCTATGAACATCACATCCTATTTATTACGTATTTCTAGTTCTCGTCAGTCAACAGCCCACCTCGAAAATGTAATTAATTGTAATTATATTATAATTGGGATGGGAAACGCACAAGTATAGTTCCACTGATGACTGACTGACCACTCAATCGTCGTAGTTGTATATTTCGTATTTAATAGTTTACATTTTTTTAAAAGAATTTCATGATGCGTTATTGCTTGTACTAGTATTATTAGTATTAGTGCTTAATACAAAAGTGTAGCGCAATAGAAAGGAATATTTATATAGCTATCGACAATTCTTATACAACCTGGAAAATATTGCTACAATTAATTTAGCTAAATATTACATGAAACAATTTCAAATATTCCAATGTGAATTGAATATTAAATTAAGAGTGGGCAAATATTCAAGACATCATGACGAAGACATGATGTAGAGCTTTGCGGATAATCAGGGACGGTATTTTGCATTAAAAAACAAAGTAAAAAAATGTAAGAAGCAGAAGATATTGCACTTTCAATGGGGGCAGTACGTTCAAACATACGCGTTGTAAAGCTGTCAGGAGGAAAATGATAGTAGGTACAAAGAAAGACAAGACAAAAGAAGGAAGGAAAAAGGAAATAAGTTTGAAGTACGTTGTTAGTTGTAAGTTGTAGTACACATCATAAAATAGGAGACTTTATAAAGGATTATAAATAGGCGATACTAAGGACTTTGCTGCTACATACTTTGAAACTATACGACATATTACTCATGTGTAGAAAGTACAGCAGGAAAAGAAGGAAACGAATACGAACTAACAATCAGTATACAAAATAATACGGGAACATATTGTTCTTTATCTTTGGAACCATGAAAGCGCATACTTGCTATGATTGAAAAAATTCCAGAGATCACAACACCATCAGCATCTCAGCCTAATAAAGCTCTCAACTTATCCACAAGTTTCTTTGTTTTTTTTACTAAATTTAGAAAAAGTAGTTAACAAACGAAACTCGAGCTTATAATTACTTTAAATCGTCCGTACAGAATTGTCACTTTTTGTGTGTCGTCACATTTGACATTATGACTGATTAACTCTGGCACCCTTCTCATTTTCTCTACTTACGCATTTACTATGATTGTTTTTATACTATATCTGAATATTAAAATATTTAAGTTAGGTATATTTCGTGTGTTGGAATTGAAAGAAAACTTTATTCATTGTCCTCCACTCACACTATCTGCACTCTGCACTATATAATTAATTAGATTTTTGTTTTTACTGAAAATATTTTCGAAATTATTATTTGTTTGATTTAGCTGACTGAGCAAACTGATGTCTGATATGATACTCAGCATTTCCTTCAGAATACCGTCAGAGAAGTAGCAAAATGACCCATATCCATTTTTTGCTGAAAATGAAATGCATTATCTACAAAAAAAAATCAAAATAAGATATATAAATAAAACATTTTGCACGTTTTAAAAGCATACAAATAAAACGTTTTGCACTTTTTCAAAAACTCGTAGGTATCATTTTAAGCATCTCTCTAGTTTAGTGTTTTGGGTATGGGCCATTTTGATTCTTCAGTGATGGTATATTTAAAAATGTGAACTGTACAAAGTTCTGAGATGAAAATTCTATCCACTCAGCATCCCTATCTATATAAGGCAAAGAAAAACAGAAAAACAGCTGTGGATTGCAATGCAACCAAGTCGTGGCAATGGCAATGTCAGTGCAATGCGAACTCACTTCCTATTTTTCTTTTTGTGCTTCGAGATTAGCCGTTTTAGTACAGTACAGACTATACAGACAGACTCGCGGTGTGAAAGAATTATATTATTACATTTACAAAATACGGGTCCGGGTGAATAGCGAATCTTAATCTACTGTCTAAGTACAGTGCGTTACTTACTAGTTAGCCTTTGTTTCGATGGGATGCGGATGTGGATGGTGATGCAAATTACATGTGTTTACAAGACTTACTTTTTTTTAGTCTTGTCTCTTTGCCGTTTGCATAGTTATATATGTATAGGTAAACCGGAAGCACGAGTGCAGATCAGATAGCAAATCTTCGTCGTCTTCTTTCCTACCACTACGACTAGATTCTTAGCTTAACAAAAGGGAAGAATATGTATACTACTATATACTCTTTTTACGAGTGAGTTCAAAACTGAAACTACATACATGCAAGGTAGGACAAAAAATAATTTAAAAAAATGTAAATACCAGGCAGAACCGGAACGGGTACCTACCAGTACCGCCAGAACCAGAACCGAACCGAACCGAAGCTTCTGAGCTTCATGGGGAAGGTTCAAAATGGGACAAAAATGTTTTTGAGAATTGCTCAAATTTTTTTCCTTGGAATGAGTGGGAATGACAGTGTGTGTGTATTTGTATGTGTATCTTTGCCTCGAGTTTGTTTTGCGTCCACACATGTGGATCTGTCTGTCTGTAGTCTGGGACTGTCTGGGTCTGGAGGCACCGAGAGGTGCGAGTGTTGAAAACTTTTTGGTTTTGCGTTTGAAATTTGAAAGAGTTTGCAAGGAAGGAAGAAGAAGAAATAAGAAAATACGCAGTAGATTTTTTGTCCCCATAATATGCTTCTCTGTATAGTCTTCGTCTTTTGGGTTGTGTGATGAAAAATATGGAGTAAAAAATAATTTGAACTCGAACCTCGAACAAGTTTTTAACTCCAGCAGCATTTTAGCTTGACACTCCAGTTCCAGTGCAGTGCGATTCTCTTTCTATACGATGTATTTACATATATTGCTATATATGTATTCCTATGTGGGTATATTGGAATGTGACACAGAGTCGTCTTCCTTTTCATTTGGCATTGACAGTAAAAAAGAGCATCTATAATAGAGATGGAGAGTGCATACAAAGAACTTTTAGAAATAAACACATTGCTCTATCAGATCGCACAACCCATCTTTTTAGTACTTGTTCGTGTATTATATAGGTATAATTATATCCATCTGTATAGCGATAAGATATTCAACACTATACTGTGGACTTTGTGCACAGATGAGATGTACCCATGCAAAGAGTCATCGTCTCCTTCGCGATTATCAGTTGCACACTCTGCCTCTCTCTGAGTGAATAACATTCCATGACTTTATCCAAAATACAAGTTTAGTCTATTTTGGCAACTCTCATCGAATTCTGATTCGGATTCGGAGCGGAGAGAGAAGAAGCCCGGATCCTAAGCTACTATACCTAATGTATATGTATTTTTTTAAATTCTTTCTTCGGGGTCGCCCGGTGCATTTCTCTCCTTGTAAATACCTTAGCGTCATTTATTGCTCAGGAATAAATGTCTCACGAGGCATATACTGATAAATCTGTATGAAAAAAAAATGAATTAAAAAAGCAGTTAAAAAAAGAAGATCCTCAGTCCCAGGCTACATATCTTCAGCTTTCAGCCTCCTTTTTAGCCGTTTTAGTTTTTATTTACATTTTCATGTTCAGCTTATTAAGTTTGTGGGTTTTAGTTTTGATTTTCGGTTTGGGTGGTAGCAGTAGCAGTTAGTAGCAGTAGGTTACTGAGTGATTTTGAGAGATTTTGGCTGGTATGTATTTAGTGCAGCATTGAAAATAATACTGGCTGTCACCGTCACCGTGAGATTAACATGGACGAAAGTCATTATCACACTCGGAATTATAGAAGGTAGAGCACTTGGTATTGTAGGACCATTAAAATGTTTTTGAAAAATTTACACTGTTTTTATGGAGATTTTGATGAGCTGGGGAATGATTTGCTGTCAGTGGGTTTGTTCTCGAAATCTCCTTCTACAGATAATACTGATATTGGTCTAGATAGTCACATGGCTGTATACTATACCCGTATAGATTTAGATTTACAATTAGATTAGGTAAATAGAAACACCATATAAATACATATTTCAGTAGATTAGACGGTACTCTCTCACTATGTGCAAGAATATAGTACAAAATATGAACCAAATAAAAAATGTATGCTTTTTTATAGGAAGCGAATTCCTGTGCTTATTTTCAATTTAAATCTTCAGTGGAATTGGGAGACGACATTCCAATTACCTATTCCCCATGGGATTCATGTTATGATGTTGATTAAATGATGTCAAAAATTAGTTGTTTCCGTATTTGTAATAAAGTTGAGTGGCTATACCTTTTTAAACAGAGATAGTTTGCAGGACAATAATATGCCTGATACTTGATAGTGTGCTATGGAATGTTGTCAATGCAACTAATGAATTATGTTAGCATTTCCTGAATATTTTAGGCAAGTAATTTTTGAAAAGGAATTAAAATCTACAGCGCACAAATACGTCCGTAGTAGTTTTATTACATGATTTGTCATATTTATTTATAACACAGTACTGTCGACTTGTTTACTGATATTTAAACGTGAGCGTAAAGTACATACAATAAACTATAGATTCAGTTCAAATAATTACCTACCGCACCGTAGGCTGGTACTTTGCAGTCGTAATAAAAGTGCATAGAGAAACTTTTTCCTTTAATTTTCTATTCTCAGTTTTATCTGATTTGAAGCTGGAACTTTACAAAATTTAAACTACTATAATGTTCAGTGTTAATACAGTATAGACAACTCAGGACTCTGGCAGGCAGGTATCATATATTATTCAGTGGGAAAAAAGGGTCAAGTGTCATATAGTTCATGGTTCATGGAACTGCACGAATAAGACGGGAACGGCAACTAAAAACCAAACCTGACCCTACTAACTCAAAATTCAAATAAAATTATCTTGATAAGTAATATGGACTGTATTTTAGGGTTTCCTCAGAAAGTACATAATAAAATATGTAGAATGCAGATGAGTCGATCCTGATGATTATGATGCTCATGGACACGGGTGACAATGATAATGGTAATGTTGGGGAAATAAATAATTCACATTACAATGTTTTGACATTTACTATGTTGTATGTTGAGTTAAGTGATAAGATAAACAATAATTCTTATTTCATGATCAGCAGATCGTGTTGTAATTTGCTTACTCTGCTCGTACTCATGTTTCCAATGCATTAAACACTTCCAAAAATATAAACTTGAGAATGATTTATAATTTTAGTATTTTAACTTTAACTTCCACTTGATATGTACAATGTGCAGCGTTAGGTGACTTCTCCGATCAGAATTATATGGAATGTGTATTCGAAAGGGAATTTTCCCCTTATCAACAGACAATTTAAATGCAAGTAGCATGCAAATAGTATCTAAATACTTTTGAATTAGTGATCTGATAGTGAAACCTTTTACTCTGGCTGGAACTGGTGCTGCTTGGACTGGCTTGGAGTGAGGTCAACAACGCCATTGTAATATATGCATTCTATTAATGAATTTGACCTTCGCCGTTCAGAGGCAAAGCAATATGATAATTGAAAATTACTAAAATATATTTTATGCTAATATTTTTTTTGAATTTTCTATCACTGTCACTGAAGAATTTTAAGAATTTAGGAAAGGCAAGGTATCTGCATTTTAGTCGGTGTCAGTAGCATGCCAGAGGGATTATAAAATATTATGTTTGCGTTCGGTTAGTTTCGGTTTTTGGTGTGTTACAGTGTTACCTATTTATAGTTTGTAGTATTCTGGTGTTGGGTGTGGGTTTCAGTTTTAACTCAAGATTTATCGTGTGAAGTATTTCTACTGTGTCATCTCATACGTATCATGTTATGTCCACCATAGGCTGTACCAAAAAATGACATTTTCGATTGTCGCATTTTATTATTTTATTTTAATGTTATGGGTGCATGGTGTCATGCCCTATCATATCGGTATCAGTACCAGGAGTGCATACTAAGTACTTACAAGCAAACTACGTAGCCTACGTATAGGCTGTACATAAAAGGTACTTCCATTAAGTTTGATTTACGATCGGTTTCTTTGGAAATTCTGAATGAGAGTTGGAATCCAGATTAATTTATAGGGCCTCGTCACAAATCACATACAGATAGTAAGGATTTTATTGAAACGTTAATGATGAGGCTAATATGATTTACCATTATTAGTTAATTTATATACGTTTATGGACCAGTGACAGATTTAGTTTGAGTTGCATTGTACTATGTAATGAAATCCAACTGCATATGAAATTATATTAATTGTATTGTGTTTTCTTCGCTTTATTAGCGAACACTTAATTATTTCGGCTTGGACGGATTATTTTACTGGTGCTATGGAGTCTGGTTAGGCTGAAGAATATGTCACCGTAATTTATCTACACAAATCAGTAGCAACTCGCAAACCGAAACCGAAGAAGCCTTATTTACACTTTGTTACTTTGTTTCCCCTTTCTCTTGTCTCCATTACAAAAATACGGCCAGGTCCCGAGTGAGACAGATCTCTTAAATAAATCATAAAAATGCATATGTAATGCGTAGATTTATTAAGCATGGGAGTCAAAATACACATTGATTGATAATGGATGATATGATATTTCAATCGATCGAATTTCTACAATAGTAATGGTAGTAGGAATATTGTCTGACTTCCACTGTGAATTATGTCTTCGGTTTGTAATAATTACTTGAGGGCAATGTATTCGTTCATACAGTAAATTGTAAATTTAGCAAGCACCAGAATTTAAAATCGGTTCAAGAAATTCATTATGAATTATGAAATATCACAGTGCTTCATTTCCTTCCTTTTTATTATTATAAGTATAATTTTCCCAAGTATGTTTTTATATACTGCATAGATTAGGTATATATTTAAGTATACTTAAAACTTGTGCTTTTGGTTTCCTGCTTCCCTAGTAATTTTCAATTTTATAATTGATGGAAGGTCAGTTTCAGTTATTCCGGATCCAGATAGTGATTTGTAATTCGTAATTAAACGAAAGGTAACGCAACGCTTTCCAGTTTTCTCGACTATTATGTATAATTTTGCAGTGGTGCTTTTCTTTGCTCGTGATTTGGTGGTGAGAGCTCCGATTTAGTGAGTAAGAAATAAAGAAAACCACTTCGTTTTCATATCTTTAATAATTGTTGTCGGTTGTTGTTATAGCTTTTCCCTATACCTAAGATTGAATTGCTGCAGTTTATAAATAATACATGTACTGCTAATATATAATGCGGAAACGTCATGTGTATGTACAATTGACAGAGCCACTGTTATTATTGTTATGAGAGCTAAACAAAACAAAAACAAAATAAAAACTGGTAGATTTTATGGGGCCTCTATCTCAAAATAGTCACACTCACACACACAGTCTCCTCATGGACGGTGACTGTGAATGGGGGAGATTGTTGGTAGGAGGTAAGATTTAATTACACTTTAAATTTGATACCTTCTTCGG